>JAQQPU010023155.1:774-13470 GCA_029168905.1 Artemia sp. Kazakhstan ARC1039 | reverse complement strand
GGGGGGCTTCCTTCGGAGCACAGGGAGGGCAGTTGAGGGCCTGGGGGACATTTGGGGACCGGTGGAGGGCCTTTGGGATCCCGTTGGTCCTTCGGGAGCTCGATGGGCCTTTGGGGGGCCCGGGGATGGCCTTTGGGGGTCTGGGTGGGCCTTTGGGGGCTCCGGTGGCCCTTTGAGAGCTTGGGGGGCCTTTGAGGACCGGGGGGCTTCCTTCGGGGCACAGGGAGGGCAGTTGAGGGCCTGGGGGACATTTGGGGACCGGTGGAGGGCCTTTGGGATCCCGTTGGTCCTTCGGGAGCTCGATGGGCCTTTGGGAGACCCGGGGATGGCCTTTGGGGGTCTGGGTGGGCCTTTGGGGGCTCCGGTGGCCCTTTGAGAGCTTGGGGGGCCTTTGAGGACCGGGGGCTTCCTTCGGGGTTGGGGTGGGGTATGAGAAGCTTTTGGGGTTGGGGTAGAGGACCTCACAACACTGTTAAAATACAGCTTGTGTATTATAACGACCACACTCAAAACCTCTTCCAAAATCTCTTCAAAAATCACCTTTTAAAATGTCTCTAGCTGTTTCACCGAAATAGTTCCATAAAATAGCTAAAACGGTTTCGCCAAAATTATCCCTAAACGGAATTTCGGCATGTTCCTTTTGTTTGGCATCTCTGCGCCAATGCATTTCAAATTATTTGGAAACCTTTTCGCGCGCTAAGATCAATACGTCTGCTCGGAAACGATTCTTTTGTTAGAAACAACAAATTAATTTCCCTTTCGTGAATCAATTCTCTTTAGAACAACAAATTAATTCCCCTTTCGTGTCAATCAATCAATCATGACATCATCTGTCATGTGTGATCAAAACTTTGTCTCGGAGACAATTCTGGTCGAACTCCAAAGACATTAATTAACTTGACGTCATCTGTCAGACACTCCCTGGAAACAATTTGATTAATGACTGCCAACTCTAGACTGACCAGAAAAGAAAGTTGGCTCGGAACGACAACAACATTGATCCCATTAACCACGTGTTCTCCCTAATGACTCTGTTCAAAACAACAACAACATTGACCTTGGCATTTTGCCTCGGAAACAATAACAACAACATTCGTTGAGAGCGTACCAAAAACACACCTGGAGAAAGAGGTCATTGACCGATTACGCAATCATTCTCACTAATGACTCTATGCCCATATAAGGAGCCCTGATCGGAGTAGCACCCCCATCTCTACGTATGCAAAATCCAGTTTATTTGTACTCTTTGCCGACTCAATTGTCGGCAAAGGGTCGGTATTTGCGAGAAACATTTTTCACAGAGGACGGAATTTCCGGCATGTTTTCAAAGCAAACAGAAATTAAGTCTTTTCAAAATGAAACTGCACTAAGAAAATTCTAAGAAAAATTTTTCACCAAGAATCGTCCGTAAAAAAATTGCCTAGGGGAATTTCCAGCTAGAATGGAATTGTTTGTGAAGGATTTTTCTGGAGGGGGGTATTTTACGTAGACAGAACTGAACATGGAGGGTTTTTCCGGATGGAAGGAATTTTCCATGGAGGGGAGGGCCGGATTTCCCGGTGTTATTTATAATTGATCAGGAATTGAATAAATAATAAGTTTTTTTCAACGGAAAGTAATGAGGAACATCAAAACTTAAAACAAATAGAAAATATTACGTATATGAGGGCGATTCCCCCCTTCTCCTTAGTACCTCACTCTTTACAGTAAAATTTGACTTTTTGTCCCAAATCCTGTAAGAACGACTCCTGAAACACAAGGTCCTTTTAATTATATTAGCGAGGCTTTTGAAAATTTCTAAGAAAATGTTAGCATAAAGTGTGAGGTATTGAGGAGAGGGCAACCCTCTTCATATAAGTAATAATTTCTGTTCGTTTGAAGTTTTGATGTTGCTCCTTACTTTCAGTTGAAAAACTTGTTGTTGTTTTTTTCTCACTAGATAGTTTTTTTTTCAATGCCTTTTTAAATATCTGTTAACTATGCGCAGTGGTATATTCATTACTAGGTTGCAGCTGTCACTACAACCATGAAAAAAAAAACATTCGTCAGGGCTACTCCTGAGAAAAGGGTATTTCGGTAGGTGGGGGGGGGGCTGTAACTTTCCTGTGTGAGATTTTCGGCAAGGGGGATTCTAGTGGTACGATTTTCATTTCGATCCAGCACCATTTTCAAGGGTTCTCAGACTATTTGGTATACAAACTAAGTCATGGAATAGTTGATGGCATACTAGACTTGTCCCAAGTCCTAGCTTGAAGGTGGAAACTCTAGCGTGAGTCTGAAAGTGGAGCTGTTCGAGGTTCAGAAGCAATGGGTCTTTAAGGTCTGACCTTTGATCCAGTTGGGCTCATCCCATAACAAATTACAGTTGAAATCCGTGGTGTGCCCCCTCCTCTTAAAATAAAAAAACAAGTTTTTTCAACTGAAAGTGAGGAGCAGTATTAAAACTTAAAACGAATAGAAGTTATTCCGCATATGAAAGGGGTTGCCCTCTCTTCAATACTAAACTCTTTACGCTAAAGTTTGCCTTTTTTTTAAAATTCTTTAAGAATGACTCCTGAAACATAAAGGTCGATTAATTAGAACAAAACGCTCTTTTAAAGTACTAGAAAACTTTAGAGTAAGGAGCAAGGTTTTGAAGAGGGGGCAAACCCTCTCGTATTCGGAATAATTTATGTTGACATATTTGTTGATTTTTCCTGTTGTTCGAGACGGAGGGCTGTCAGTTACCCCTATGGGGTTTTTGGCAATGGTGATTCCAATAGTGCCTTTTTGGTTTTTATCTGACGCTATTTCCGAGGAGGTTTCTGTTCCTATAAATTTGTTTTCGCAACAAACTTTAATCAAAAGAAGGGCTACTATTCCTGAATCATGCTAGACAATTTTCCTTACTATACAGTTTTTTTTTCAATTACTTTCAACGATCGCTAGATATTTCATTCAGAAGAGCCCTCTATTGATATTCAATAATCACTTGTCCAGCTAGTTTGAATTTGTTTGAAAATCCATTAGACAACGAAAACAATATCTGCATAACAACAAATCCGCTTTTCGTATTAGAAGATGAGTTAACAGGAGATAATTCACGAGTGAGATATATGTTTTAGAATCTCGACCTCAAAACTACCAATTATTTTAAATATATTATTTTTTTACTTTATGTCGTATTTAATATTTACTAAATTTGATTATATATTACATTTATTATAATAACATTATAGATTTCCTTATAAATATTCAACATTTATTACATATTATTAATTACTTATTAATTATATCCCAAACTAGACTGTGTGATTCAACTAAACAATGCTATCTTAACTGATTTGTCTTGTATTAAATCTTGAATAAGAAATTGAATCTATGAAAACCTTAAAAATCTTAGTTTTGTACTATTGTCATTGTATAAAAATGTTATAATAGATACGAACTTCTTTTTTTTTTTACATGAAATGATCAAAGTGGTGCTGGGTAACCAGTTAAGATGTATCTATGTAAGAGAAGGTTGGCTTGTCCCTACCAAAGCACACGTTCTTTGTCATTTATTTTGACATCACTTAGATCAACTTTGCTAGAATAACATGATCAAAATTAGAATAACGTGATCAAAATTGCTAGAATAATGTGAATGATGACCCATTTTTTTTTCTTCCAGAAGAATTGTCAATGTTCATAAAATATTAAAATATATTCTCTTTGTTCAGGCCTTTCCGATTTTGACGGTGATGTGAAGGGTGATAAAGTCAAGGAAGGATGGAAAATGGCCCGTCTCTCAACCCTTCTCCGTGAAAGAGGTCATCAAAACAGAATTATCGATATTTTGAAAATTGACATTGAAGGTAGTGAGCATAAAGTAATACCTGATATATTGAAGAGCGGAATTTTAGAAAACGTACGGCAACTTCTTTGGGAAATTCATAATTTTGCAAATTATGACGTTGAAAAATATTACTCAACATACTGGCTTTTGAAAAAATATGGTTTTCAAAAGGTTATAGGAGAAGACTGGCCTCATATTACCTGCGTAAGAAAAAACTTTCTGGATGAATATGAAACCCATTGTTTTGTTTTTACTTTTATCAATAAAAAGTTTATTCAAAAGTAGAGATGATGCTATATGTTTATTCGCAGGACAGAGTTGGAAAGCATCTGAGTCTTTTAGCATACTAGATTGCTAGAAGGCAACAACCCTTGCGAGGGGTGTGTGGGGTTTAAAGGTGGTTGTACAAATGCCCCCTTATTAACTCAATGTTTAGTTAAAAAAGTGTTAAACACAAAAAAGGAATACAAGAGATGGCTCTCTGCAGTGATTCCCTACCCAAAAAATATTATTTGGCCCCCCCCCCCCCCAAGCAAAATATTACTCGGGCTAAGATTTCAAGAAAACTTTTCTAAATTATTTATAAAATCAATTTTGGTTGGCGTACAGTTTATTTTTTTTTTTAGTAAAACAAGGTTTCTGAATAAAATAAATAAACAAATCAACTTTGAAACAAAAGTAAAAAGTCATCTTAAAAATGGACAGAATAAACAATGGAAAAGACGGAACTCTCTATTGACATCCAATGTTAACGGTAAAATGTTACTTTTGCTATCCCGAAGACATAATTTCTAAATGGAAAAGCAGCCCTACTAAGCATATTTATTTCCAAACGTTTGAATGTGTAAGTACATCATTAAAAATGATTAGTGTCAGCAGGGAGACACGAGTGATACTATAGCGTGGACACCAGAGGATGGAATTTGACGACGGTCATCTTTTTTATCGAGGTATAAGCCGTTTAATTAAAGTTTAAGTTTTTCCATTAAAGTTAATATTCCATATTTCTCCAGATACCCATTTAGAGCTGGGTCGACTCTAGCTGAGCTTCCAGGGTCCCACCATTGACTCCTGTTCCAAACAAAACAACTAGCGACTCAAGGACTCAAACCCCTGTCCTCGGAATTTCAAGTCTAGTGTGCTAACCATTCCCCTAGGTTGGGTGAATAAATCATATTAGCTACGCATAAGAGTGGCATGGCAGCTGTGTCACAACGTCAAAAAGTAAAGGGTACTTCTGACTCTTTTGCATAAATACATTTGAGAGAGAGAAAGATTCCTCTAGTAAATCTGGATTAACTGTAAATCATGGTAGCTATGTCAGTTACTGACACAAAATAGGTGACATGGAAAAATCTTGAGTGCTACTAGGATATCTCTTTAAGGGGGGGGGGGAGCATTTAAAATATTCCACGTTTCTTTTATATTACCTTTACTTTCCTCCAACTTATTTCCATAATAATCAGACATTGCTTTTCTCCTTAGTTTATTCACCAGATTTCTTTGCTTTGTAAATAAAATAAAAATCTCATCACTTTTGGAATCCAAGTATGTTTCATAAAGCCGATTTCTTAATTCTATTTTGTCAATTATCTCCTCTGTTATCCATATTTTACGGGAAAACAAGCTTCTTTGATTTAATAACTTTTACTGGACACTTCCTTTCATAAATAGGGTCAATTGCTTCCATCAGACAATCCAGGGCTTTAGTAGGGCCTTCTTTTTCTTCAAACAATTGACTCCAGTCTTTTACAGTCACTTCCTCTGAAAAATTTAGGAGATTTTCTTTTTTCGTCAGTCGATTTTCTTTTTGGACTCGTTTAACACTACAAAAATTATTAGCTGAGAGTGGAAGATGATCAGACCCAGGAAACATGATCACATCGGAAAAATTTCGATTCAGATCAATTGAACAGATAAATACATTGTCAATAATCGTTGCAGATTGACTCGTGATTCTCGTTGGAATATTGATGAGTGGATATAAATCATTTGCTATCATAGAATTTAAGCAATCACTATTTTGACTAGATAGATCCAATAAATTAATTTAAAATCCTCCATCACTATGTGACTAACGTCATTCGGGCTTTACCAAGTAGGTCATTAAATCCATCAGTAAACTCATCCAAGTGAGCGCTAGGAAGCTTATAGGCTACACCAAACTAATTAAAAAAAATTTTTGGTTATTAAGTTGAATGTCGACGGAAAAAATATCTACCTTACCTTCTCTCCATATACTAAGATCATCTCTTATACCACTCCTGATCCGTTCCTTTACCAAAAGTGCAATACCACCTCGGCCTAGTGAAGTACGATTTTTGACATGTAGGTTGTACCCTGAAAATGAATAAAGCGAAAGAAACTGATTTACGCACAAAAAAGTTTCCCACAACCCTACGACGTCAAACTGGGAAGAAAAATCATCTAGTAATTGGACTATGTCTAAATACATTCTTAGACCACACTGGCTATACATGACAAATGAAACTCAGAGAGGAAAGAAAATAAAATGAAAAATAAAATAAAAAAAGGTGAAAAAACGAGGATTTTGTCAGCCAGTGGAAAACTATGAAGAAGAAGAAATAAGCAAATATTTCAACAAGGACTTCTGCCAAGTCGTCCTCAGTGCCAAACAAAAAAGAAAAAGAAAAAAAAACGAAAATCTAACCTTTCGAAGTTTACCTGACAAAGACAGAACAAACACTTTGAGTGCCTGTTCTGTCTTTGTCAGGTAAACTTCGAAAGGTTAGATTTTCGTTTTTTTTTTCTTTTTGTTTGGCACTGAGGACGACTTGGCGGAAGTCCTTTTCGAAATATTTGCTTATTTCTTCTTCTTCATGGTTTTCCACTGGCTGACAAAATCCTCGTTTTTTCACCTTTTTTAATTTTATTTTTCATTTTGTTATTTTCTTTCCTCTCTGAGTTTTATTTGAGTATGTCTAAGTAACTTGATGTTAAATGGACATCCCAAGAACATAAATACAAACATTGGCTATTCTCTATTGACGAAAACGCCTATGATGCACGCATATAAACACTATTTTTTTTTGGATTTAGCTGGGTTATAGGGGAATCACCATAACGGGTGATTCCTCTAGGTAAATAATCCTCCAGGCTAAACTTTTCTACTTCAGACCCGACCATATCTTTCCAGTAAAAATGAAAAAATACGCATAAAAAAGAAAACAAATAAAAGAAAAAAACAACAAAAACAAAACACAAAATAAACAAATACAAAAAACATTAATCTGAGACCAAATATAGTCGGCAATAGAGCGGATTTTCTTCCCAGCTGATTCTACACTAGGCTTTGCTAAAACCTGACCCAGATCTAACCACGCATTTCGCTGGCCATACTTGTCTTTCGCTGCGTTCAAAATGTTTCATTAATAGAAATTTATGTTCCCTTTCGAAAAATACTGACGATGAGCAATTTTTTAGGGAATTCATTGAGCATTTTATATAAAAACCAAATTTCAATTTAAGAAAAGAAGCTGAAAGACGGGGTGGTAAACTCCCTCAAATTTAAGAGAGCCTTGGATCAAACAGTCCATAGTAAAGAAACTTTCAATAAAGGGTCACTTCTGTCCATAGAAAACGGAACGGCAGTACTCATAACGGTCTTTGCAGCAATAATATCATCAATCAAAGATTACTAAAGTGAATATTTTGTCTCCAGTCTCCAAATTAGAATTTTTCTTGTTTAAAAATGAGTTTCCGATACAAAAGAAGTTTGCCTTAAGAAAGAAGCTAGTCAAACTTTGATATAAAATGTTGAACAACAACTAAAACTAATTAAGTTTTAATTAATATTTTTTTAATTTTTAATAAAGTTTTAATACTGTACATTTTATTTTTGTTTAAAATCGAAACGAAGAAATGTAGAAAAAGATAGAGAACAAGTTAATCTAGCAAAATACGAGATAATTTGTCATACAAAGATTTGAATTGTTTTTAATAGTACTAAAACAATAACTGGATCAATTTTATTAAAAATAAGAAAGGAAATAACTCCGACTGAACTTAAAGATAAATAAAGAAATCTATAATGTTACAACTGACCGATTATTCATTTGAGATTTCTTGAATTCAGACACTTATTATTATAGGGAGGCGAGAGGATCACACCAAATAGTCTTAAACTCCCAAAAATCGTGATTTTTATAGATGTTATTATCCATTTTTTTTTCGTAATCACATTTATGTGTTTTTTCTTGTTTACACGTTGAACATTATTAGAGTCCATCTAATTTACAATCTATTAGTGGTTAAGAGACCAAGAAACACAACAGGATACTCCTATGGTTTCATTGTTGTTTTGTTTTTTAATCAAAAAGGATTACGCATAACAAATTCAAGAGAATCGTGAAAGTGCCTAAAGGGAAGCACGGACGCAGTATATTTGAAACTATTATAGAAAAGCTTTCTCAGCCTTTCCGAGTTTGCGAGCTAAGTCCCGATTCCCTTTCACTCCATCTCCTAAATAACTGAAATTAACCTGTCTCAAATTTGAAACTATTATCAATCCCCACGCTGAAAAGGGATAATTTTCATTTTTATTTGACAAACAGATTCATTTAATGTTCTATTGCTATTTAAAATACTTAACAGATTTTTTTAAATTTAAAGACAGATTTTGCATTACCGTAAATGTCAAATATAAAATTTAATATTACTTAAAAGTGTTTATAATTAGTTGTTTTTTTTATTCTTCTAAGGAGAAATTTCTTATACGTAATGAATATAGTTTTGGAAGAAATACCTTTGTGGTGATGTAGCCTGCATGTAGTACTAAAAATTATAATTTTCACGAGATACACAATCTTAAATCTAGGTGAATCCAGATCAGGATTACCACTAAACGCAATAAAAATCCCCATTTTCTCTTAGACAGTGTTACCAGATGTAGCCTATTTATGCTGAACTTAGCATAATTAGGAAGCGAAAGCATACAAGCATAATCCTCCTTAAGATAGCATAATGTAAAAAAATTAGGCCAACTTATAACATCGCATCGAAAAATAAAACAAACTTGATGCTTTTAAAA
This sequence comes from Artemia sp. Kazakhstan ARC1039, assembly GCA_029168905.1. Lineage (NCBI taxonomy): Eukaryota > Metazoa > Arthropoda > Branchiopoda > Anostraca > Artemiidae > Artemia > Artemia sp. Kazakhstan ARC1039. The sequence continues at coordinate 4,603 of JAQQPU010023155.1, read as the reverse complement.
TGTATTTGCCATTCGGTCCATCCATGTGCTGATGCTGCTGCTACAGCTGAGAAACCAAAGACTGTCGAAGAATTCGCGAGGATGGTTGTGAGGACGGTGATCCTTTTTGAAGTCTCTTCAGTTTGTAAATACCAAGATGGCTCCGGGAACCAAAAGAAAAAGTGTTCCATCATTAAGTATGGTAGTGCAAAGATTTCCAAGTCTCGTGCAAAAACCTAAAAGATACTGAATTCCGGTGGTGCAAGCTGCCATATAGTTTTACTGACTCCAGAAAGGAAGACTCGAGCAAAATGAATACACATTTATGTGAAGAAAAATCCATGGAACGAGAAACTTTACTGATGGAAGAGTTTTCAGATATCGCAGAACAAGCCAAGAGGGCCCTATCCCTACTGCATTCGAATGCAGACTCAGAAAGAGTTTTTTCTTGGATGAGTGATGTTAAGACTGAAAAGCGAAACCAATTGAAGATAGAAAGGATTGAATGCATCCTGGTCGTGAAATCACAACTAAGAGTGAAATATGCTGCGGATACATCCCCACACACAATCAGATAAGGTTAAGGTTCCACGATTCGGAAAACCATTATGTAGCCAATCCAAAACCAATGTTTCTTCCAAAAGCAAAAATTGAAGGATTCGTGCGTATGTGTTACATTTTTTTTTCTTTTTGTTTGTATATGACGAATAATTTTGATGAAGAGGGAGGACATTAAGTTTTCAAAGTCGACTACTACTGGAAGAAATCTTTTATCCTATATTTAGTCATTCTGTTTGTAGTTTTACTTTCCGTTGCTTGTACTGTGCTTTTCGTTCCTTAATGAGTTCGAAATAGATTAATATTATTGTCAGATTATATTCTACTCAGAACTTTTATGAAGATAGACAGAGTCGGACTTGTCTTTCATGAGAAAAAAATACCAACATACAGCTGATTAACTTGTTCAGGAATTCCGGGAAAATAACAAAAAGTGTAGCATAACTCTTTCTATAAAAGCATAATTTTGGTCTGAAGAAAGCACCATTCTCTCTTTACGACCTGACAACACTGCTCTTATAATAAATCACCAAAAGGCGAAAGGATTGTGAACCATTTTTGTATGCCGAATAGGTCCATATCCGTCAAGTAATTTTTATACTTATGCATTTTTGTATTATACCGATGCATATTTAGACATTATTTTATATGAATTTATGCTTGCTACTGGTATTTAAACATTTAGGTGAATTTACACATGCTACGAGTCTTTAAAACAAAGAGAAGCTATTTTCATACCAAAAGATTTTAAAATGCCACATTCATACGGATTTCGTTCACAGAACTACTTAGTTTCCATTTTATGTGTTCATTTCCAGATATTGAAGACTCTTAGACTTCAAAGACAAACAGAAAATTAGTTTTTAAAGAATGTACTTGCCTATTTTGTACCAAAGTACCAAAAATCGAGGGAATTCACTAGGTTTTTGCCTTTGGTATAAATTACAGTCCAAAGTTTTAGCATGTATTACCACTTACTAGGCCTACAGATCATTTGGTGACAAGTGTAAACCTTTTGTTTTCAGGCATGTCAATTTTTGAAGATTGTTTGTCCAACCCCCTCTATCAAGCTTAGGTAAAATGATTGGCCCGGGAATAACCTCAACAGAAGGCCCATACAGCCTTAACTGATCTAAGCTCAACTCAACTGTGACTGCCAGTCATTTTCATTTTCCTCTTTAGTATTTTTTTTTTATCATATGCAATCACCGATATAAAGCCTTGTGGAGTATATAGGATGCTTGGGACGGGGTGTGCTTGAAAACTTGCATTTTCTATCAAAAGAAATATATTGCCTTACCTTGAAGCCCTTTTCACCCCATTAATTCCCTTATTTTAGAAAAGTAAAAACAAAGGAAGTTTTTTCTTGCCAATAGCTGTATTACTGCTTAGAATTGAAATGGAACACAAATTCCAAATAAAAAAAAAAAAAATGGTAAACATTCAGGTGAAACCCTTGAGGAGTTATCATTCCTACATTTTATCGTATCTTTTTGGCCAGAAAATTTCTTCAGCTTTAAAACTGAGGATATCAAAACAACAAAATATTATGCAATTATGACTTTCCACACGAAATATCTTTAAATATTAGTAGAGGTGACCCTAAAGCTCCCACGGGGCCCTACTGCTGCCACCTACAACTTTTTTTACATAGTTTATGGATGGTTATGTGTGTTGGTCGATTTATTTGATGTTTTATGGATTTTGTCAGTGAGAATGAAAAAACAGGAACTTTGTCACATTTATGTCTGTTTTCATGGATGGTTATGTGTGTTGGTCGATTTATTTGATGTTTTTATGGATGGTTATGTGGGTTGATCAATTTATTTGGTGTTTTTATGGATTTTGTCAGTGAGAATGGAAAAACAGAAACTTTGTCACTTCCTTCCTGTTGTTGTTCGAGCCAAATGATATGAGTTTCCGGGGAACACCTGTGCTGTCAGTCATTAATCAAATTGTTTCCAGGGAATGTCTGACAGATGACGTCAAGTTAATTAATGTCTTTGGTGCATTCCCAAAGAGAATTGTCTCCGGGACAAAGTTTAGATCACAAGTGACAGATGATGTCATGATTGATTGATTGACACGAAAGGAGAATTAATTTGTTGTTCTAAAGAGAATTGATTCACGAAAGGGGAATTAATTTGGAGTTCTAACAAGAGAATCTTTTCCGAGGCAAAGTTTAGATCTTAGCGATGAATGTTTTAGCGCGGGAATCAGGTTTCCAAATAATTGAAATGCATCAGCGCAGGGATGCCAAACAAAAGGAACATGCTGAAATTCCGTTTAGGGATAATTTTGGCGAAACCGTTTTAGCTATTTTATGGAATTATTTCGACGAAACAGTTAGAGACATTATAAAATATGATTTTTGAAGAGATTTTAGAAGAGAATTTAATGGTGAAACTATGTGGTCGTTATGATACACAAGTTCCATTTGAACAGTGTTGTGAGATCCTCTACCCCAACCCCAAAGGGTTCCAATCCCCCTACCCCAACCCCAAAGGGTTCCAATCCCCCTACCTCAACCCCGAAGGAAGCCCCCAGTCCTCAAGGGCCCCAACCCCCAAGCTCCCAAAGAGCCCCCAGAACCCAAAGACTCCCCGGGCTCCCTAAGGCCCTCCCCAGGCTCCCAAAGGTCCACCGGGCTCCCAAAGGACCAATCGGCACTCAAGGGCCCCCCAGACCCCAAAAGCCCCTACCCGAGCCCCCAAAGGCCCTCCCCGGTTCTCAAGGGTCCCCCCAAGCTCCCAAAGGGCCCCAGACCCCCAAAGGCTCTCCCCGGGCCCCAAAGGTCCTCCCCCGGTCCCCAAAGGTCTACTGGGCTCACAAAAGACCACCCAATCTCAAGGGCCCCGGATCCCCAAACGCCCTCCCTGGGCCCCAAAGGCCCCCCCGGCCCCCATACATGCACACAAAAACTTACAAACACACAAAAACTTACACACACGCACAAAAACTTACACACAAACACACACAAAAACTTACACACACACACACGAAAACTTACACACACACACGAAAACTTACACACACACGCCAAAACTTACACACACACAAAAACTTACGCACACACACACACACACAAAAAAACTTACACATGCACACGAAAACTTACATGCACACAAAAACTTACATGCGCACAAAAACTTACACACACACACAAAACTTACACACACACACACACACGAAAACTTACACACACACGCCAAAACTTACACACACACAAAAACTTACACACACACACACACACACAAAACTTACACACACACACGAAAACTTACACACACAC
>JAQQPU010023154.1:0-13470 GCA_029168905.1 Artemia sp. Kazakhstan ARC1039 | reverse complement strand
GTATTGAGTGTTGCTGTTAGAAACAAAACCATAAATGTTTGCAAAACTGAAAATACAGACAAAATTCTTTGTTTTTTCTGGATACAATTGCCAATAGTAAGGTTAAGTCTATGGGAATGACAGTGAGTGTATATCACTTGCAGTGCTTTTTCCCAGAGACAGGCCTGTAATTCTGAAAAACGTCTGCTCATCACACTTATCCCATCATAGCACTGTCCAACACATTTTGACCAGTCAAGGCTGATACCCTTTATTTTGTTCTAAATAAAGTTGGCCAGACTCTCAGCATCAACCTTGCGCATGTGGTAGCAACCTATGGCTCTTTTTTTGATTTTCATATCATGAACATAGCACACTAAGATTGCAAATTGTTCCTTTTTTGAGAGGTCTTTTGTTTTGTCAGCAAGAATGGCAAAATATTTTGCTTCTCTGACTTCTTTCACAATAGAACTTTCAATTTTATTTCCTATGACCTAAATGCATTTGTCTTGGTACTTGTGTAACAAGTAATGGCCATAGGCCTTGCAAGAATTGTCCATCAGGCCCAGGTTGATTTCTGTTAAAAGATCTACCATCTCAACAAAATTCCCTTGATTGGCACTGGACTCTCCTTCATCAAGGCCACAAAACACAAGACATTGCTGTCCAAGTAAGGCTGTAGTTTTTAGCAGAGCCTTTACATACTGTCTGTTCTCTAAAATTTCCTTTTCCTATTCTTTGGAGAAGCGTGAGGCAACAGATTTGCCCATCTCTGTCCGAATAACTTTAAATTTGGTTCAGGAAATGGTACATGCTTTGTGCTGGTCACTGCTTTCATGCTGCCTTACCAGCTCTGAAATGTCTTCACTTTCTCATTGTTTGACATCTGACCTGTAAACATCTGTTTTGTGTTTAAGCCAGATTAAATTTGGAATAAATTACAGTGGACAGTTTTGCAATAAGTGAAATAATAAATTGATATTTACAGACTTTCACCATTGGATATTTTTACTGATTCAGGTGCTGTATTACTGTACTGTCTTTTTAACTTATGAGCAGTGTTTTTTGACCATCAAGTATGATGGATGATTTCCAAGGTACTTATATCATGGAAAATGGAATATTGAAAGTGGTTGTCAATTCAGGACTATTTTTTCTACTAGATGCCTTTTCTAGTTTCAAAATCATAGAGAGAAATAATCATGGTTATATTTAATCTAATATAAATAGGCTAGGCTATTGTAGAGTAGAATAATTGTATTTAAATAGGCTAGCCTGGGCATAGTAGTAACTTTTGTCTAAAATTTAAATATTGACAAAACAAAGTTTCCTAAAATTTTTGGTAGGCCAATTTTATAATCCAAGGGTATAATCATAACTAACATCCAATGCAAACTAGGCCTATCTAGCCTAGGCTATGCATAATTTTTGTATTAATCAGATTTTAATAGGTAAAATTCTACTTTAGCTATCTTGGAAAGGAGTTAGGTTACGAAATTGAAACTTTCAGGGATAAGTCTACAGGCTAAATTAGATACGGATTGAACTTACTTTATCAGTCATGATAGCAAAATTGAAGAATATTTCAACCAGCTAATTCTTCAATTCACCAAGTTCAGCTTCTTCTATAAACGCTTAGATAAGTTCAACATTTTAGATGACGCTGGGGAACGACAATAACTGGGTTCTCACCAGAAGCGAAATTTGCAACAGTAGCCTAGAGTACGTATGGACCTGGGCTTTTAGTTGATCATAGTTGGACCAGTAACATCATTTGGAGGTGGGGGGCTGACTAAGGCTATAACCCCTATAAACTGTTCTCAACCGTTCTCAAAATGTTTTTCAAATCTTTCAAAATATTCTTCGAATTTTGTTTTTAAGAAAATGATCACAATTAAAATGATACTTGAAAAGATTAGGAAATATTCCCAATAATCATATGTGTTAAATTTCAGTTAGAAAAATTCGTTTTGAATTATTCTAGAACAAAGGTACAGACATTACACAAGTAGAGAATATCGAAATAACCTCATTTCTGTTATTGAAAGTGGGATAAGATGCCATTACGTTAATGAGGCTATGGCACCAAAATTTCTTACCGTTATGATTGATAAAACCAAAGCCACATAAAAAAAGGGCTAGCTCGGAATTCTAATTATAATATTATAATGAGAAAGTGAAAAAAGAGCTCTTTGCCGCTTCATTAGGAGAAACTTGAGGCAAAAAGTCTGTTGAGGCTCATTGACTATCAAATACGGAAAACAGGACTCAATTGCTCAAATTATGTTCAGAACATTCAGAATGTGAGACGAATGGGATTTCTATTCTCTATTTCTTAAGAACAGCACTGTCTTATCAAAATCGGCAATACACACTGCCAACTGTACGTCAATTTTAAAAAAACCACTAGAATAACTGTTCTTTGAATAGAGAAAATTGTCTACAACAAGATTGGTATACTCATATAGAACAGGGAACAAAATACTTGATAAACACAACTTTATTCAGGCCATTGCTCTCACCGCCGGACTTATGACATCTAAATTCATTCTCTTCTTCTTCTATTTAACAGCAGGCGGGCTTTTCAGTAAAACTATTTAGCCCTTTTCCTTTTGCTTCACTCTGTGGGCTACAGAGCTACTGGCTTGATTGCACTACATAAAAGTGAAAATAAAATTCTTCCTCCAAACTCCCTAACTGAACAACTATAGTACGCGTTACTTTTTTCTGCAGCCACCGGTCTTGTTCCAGCAACACTTGATAAAATGATAAATGTGTAAACTGACAAAGCTTTTGGTGAAATCTTCAAGAACGCGAAGGATTTTCTCGTGAGTCTGGCCTTACTGAAGACTTTTCTGAAATTTGCCGAGTTCTAAGTCTTTATTTAAAGAAAAAACTTGTTTTGTTTTTTTAATAGTGTTTATAGCTGGGAAAGGGGTTAAGGAGCAAGCACTTTCTTCCTCATGCATGGAATAATTTCAGTTTCAATGTCGCTCATTACTTTTTTTGAAAAAACTTTCTTTTTATTTAATTTTATCATAGGTGATCCCGAGGTTTCTAAAAACGACTCCATTTGAACACATATTAAAATTTGCCACAAAATCTGGCAATTGTCTTACTGACAGATAGTTTGCAAAAAAGAAACTTCGATGTTCGAATGTTATGAGAATTATACACTTAAATATATATATTTAATCAAATCTATTTCTGTCCTTAATTCAAAACTACGTTATTCATCTAATCGCCAAGACACCTAAAAAAACTGTTAAGTATACTCTTGCAGAGGTTTTAAGTATAATATTTTTTCCTCTCCCAAAGCACCCTTGAAATTGCCGATGAAATTAGATATCCCTCACCAGAAATAAATGATAGTTAGTTCCAATCACATTTTTCAAATATTTAATTAATGGGTTATTTAATTATTTATTCTGTCATCTAACGGACCTCTGGTATTGTGAAACTCTATCGTTTTGAAATACTATTGTTATTTTTTCTTACCCTTAAGAACTCACGTCCCTCAATCTGAAACTTTGATTAATTAGGCTCTCATTTTAGGAATCTTATTTTTTGCTTTATTCTGAAAGAGCAAAAAAAATTTTTGTGTAAACTTGAAAATTCTTTTTTTGTGGAATATCACGAATCAGGACTGCTAATATTTCTTGACAAAAATTTTAAACCAACTGGAGACACTTTATCCAACAAATTGGGAAAACATTTTTTCGGCCATTGGAACTATGAACTGTGCATTCACCACTTATTTTTGGTTTCTTGAGTTCCTCTTGGCCAAAAAAAAAAATAATCTCTAAAATTTTCAAGCTTGTGGTTTTCAATTTCCTGCCTAATAATCACACTTCTTCGCTAATTGTTTGCTAAAACAGCTTTTATAAGGCAAACAATTTTATATCAACCATAATAAAAAAAAGTTACAATTGGATGACAGGAAAATATTTAATACCCGTAGATATTTAAAATATAACCTATTTCATTTGCAAACTCTTGGACATTGGAGATACTATGACGCCAAAACTTCCAATTTTTCTTATTAAATCCTACACAGTTTGGACGAGTACAAGAAAAGATTTTCTTGCCATGAAGAAGAAAAGACTGTTAGTCACATGTAAAATTCCCTTCAAGATTTAGCCTAAACAACAGCCTGCCCTGGAGTGCACCAAACAAACAACAACAACATAGCCTAAACAATAACTAAACCGGTAAAATTCTAGGTTACTGACTCTTTTCAAAGAAACATTATAAAAAAGAAAGCCTTTTGCTATAGGCCTAGGCCTATAGGCTAAATTCCTTTTAATTGCCCGACTTTATCCTAGTAGCCTATTTTCATTAATGATGTAAGCTAGCCTACCTTCTAATATCAGAAATAAAACAGGTAACATTCTACTTTTGGCTATCTTGGAAAGGGGTTAGGTTACTAAAATAAAACTTCCAGGGATGGGTTTACAGGCTGAAGAATGTCATGGGAAGGTATTTTGAAGGGGATATTTTTTGCAAATCATATTATTGACTTACAAATAAAGTGAATATACCACTCAATGCCTTTTTTTATGCTCTTTACGAATATAATAATCATTACTATAGAAAATTTAAATTTAAGCCCTTTTTGAGCTCTTGAAAGTGACAAAAATATAAAAATATATAGGGTATATAAAGGCTTAAAACATCTGTTTTAAACTTACTGTTTCATAATAAATCCTTTTTTTTAATCCACAAGCACTGACTTTCCACAATTAAGTTGGATAGCCTAAATGAAAATTGTAACAATAAATTTTGCAGGTACTCCTTTGATAGGCCCATACCCATTCTTTTATATATCTCAAACTGAAGATTAAATGAAAAACCCATTTTGACAGGATGATGCAAGACACCACTGTAGAGAAATACAATGTATAGCATGGTTTTAATTTATTTATTTTATTCAGTAAAGGAGAAAACCATATGCTTGTCACATACCAAACACAAAAAATAACAGCTCAAACAGCAACACTGCAAAACACAAAATGAAAAATAAAAGAAAAAAATATTCATCAGTAAAAACCAACTATGCAACAACTATATTACAGAAACTGTTTTTCATAGAACTCAGTTTAAACAAGAGCACTCTTATAAATGATTGCACTGTTTGCATAGAAACTATAGTATCAGGTAAACTATTCCAAAGTTTTGTTGCACGGTTAACAAAGCTACATTGACCTATTTTCTTGTGCACTTGTGGCTGATACAGTTTATACAAGTTTAGTGGAGTGGCTGAGTAATGACCAAGTTTAAAGAAATCAGCCCAGTCCACATTAGCCTATCAACACCCTTCATAATACAGAATGTATTGATCAGGTCAATCCTATCCCATCAAAACTCCAGAGAAGGAAGTCCCAAACACTCCAGTTGATGCTGATATGGTAAATGGGCTCAAATATGGCACAAACTTTGACACCCAATGTTGAACCCTTTCAATTTGCTGCAAGTCACATTTCCATGTAGGATACCACACAGAGGAAAAATATTCTACCACCAGGTGTACTATTATCTTGTATAGTGTCATAAAAGTGTGAAGGTTAAATTTCCTGAAACTTCTCTTAATCCAAAGCAGACTAATTAGCATTTAGTAAAATTATTGACACATGCTTGTGAAACTTCAACTGGTTATCAAAGTGGATACCTAAATCCCTTACTGAATCTGCAGATGAAACAGGTGTATCACCAAGAAAATAATGATAAGTTGAGCTTTTTGAAAAGTAATGGAGTACAAAACATTTTTGATCATTTACAAACATGGAGTTCAATTTACACCAATCATTTAGGGCATTCAGATCCTCTTGAATAAGGGTGACATCTACCAGCAAGGTAACACTTTTATACAGATTTATATTGTCTGTAAACAGTTTGACAGTGGAGTGACAAAATACATCAAGCAAATCATTGAAAAACAAACAAAATAACACTGGACCCAAACAACTACCCTGTGGCACACAACTCAGAATTGGACTCTCACTTGAAAGTGCACTACCAACAGTGTATACAATATACACTACCAAAGTGTATGCAATATTTAAAGTGTTGTTTTTTGGGAGGGGGGAAAAGGTACCTAGGTTAGGTTTTTATATTTTTACCATTTTCAAGAGCTCAGAAAGGGCTTAAATTTGAATTTCCAATAGAAGTAATTATTAGATTTGTAATGAGCATAAAAAAAGGCATCAAGTGGTATATTCACTTTATTTGTAAGTCAATAATATGATTTGCAAAAAAATTATCTTTTGAAGTAGGCTACCTACCTCCACTCCTCCCTCTAGAGGGTCCTGACCTTTAAAAATCTATGTGTTGTAAAAGTGAAACCTTGCAAAATAGATCTTCTGCTTAAATGAAGTACAACAAAATTGTTCACAGATTCACAAATTGACTCAATCCTAATTTATAAGGCTTTAAAGATATGCAAATACATTTCCAGTAAATTTTTTGCAGTTCATATTATTGACTTATACCACTCAATGCCTCTTTACCACATTTCCAAAATTTGGAAGAAAAAATATTGATATGGCTTAAAATTCTACTCAAATAACAGGAATTGTATTTTCCAAACTAAAGCCAGAGAAAAAGAAACTGAAAATTAAGGCAAAATGTTTTTTTTTTTTTTAAATTTCAATATCATGTAGGCAAATTTCAGGATCCTCTAGAGGGAGAAGGAGTGCAGAGTTGCCACTCAGCAGGTTTTTTGGTGCCACTTGGGTGGCAAAATAGTGTCAATTTTGTATAAAAAGTGTAATTTTCCAAAAATTTGCCATTCACAATGCTTTGCATTGCTTGTGCTGGTACCAACAAGCTTTTCAAATTGAAAACATTGACCAATCTGCTTAGAGACCACCTTCACACAATTTTCTGCATCTTTGAATTTTCAAACATGAAAAGATGGCTCTAATGCCATCTATAAACTACAAAAAAGTAACATTGCTTTTACTTAGTGGTGATGATTCTCTGCTTTGTGCAGCACTTCCACTCTTGTCAACTTTCCAGCCCTCCCCTTAAAACCCACTAAAGTGCAAATGGTGCTTACTGTATAAAATGGGAATTCATCCCACAGAGTACTTATTTCTCTTTTTTGTTCTGAGTAGTCTTTGCTCATAGTGTAAAAAGGAAAGAAAAGAGAAAAGGCCATCCAAGCCTTTTTTTTCTTTTGAGGAAATGGAAAAAAGGGATAGCAATACTCATCTAAATTGAGAGTTGTTCATCCAGTTTTTCCACACAACAGACTATCTGGATTGTTATAGTACATTTGGGTACTTGAAACTTTTCTATGAAAATACTGAACAGAATGCTATGAACATAGATTGCAGCTATTGATGACCCTATGGTAAATACAACTAATAGTTGATCAGATACTAACTCTTTCAAATAATTTATTTGGCAAAAACTGTAGAATATCCTTTGTGTGCTGTACACAGGAGACAAAACTTAAGGAAATTATCACTTATTACACTCAGAACTTCATGACCAGAAAATAGCTAAAAGGAGGAAGTGCATCCAATCCTTTTTTTGCTGGTGATTAATAAGCATGTTTCCAAAATGGCTTTTATTTATTATCAATGTGATGAAGCATAAGATTTATGATTAACATGAAGGAGCATAAACATAGCAATAGTGTTTCTGAATCTGAAAATAGAGATGGAAAAATGAAAGAAAAAAGTATATTAATCCTTCTACATTGACTTCCCTCCAGTTTTTTTTTTGAAAAAATTATTTTTGTAAAAAAGGTGCTACTTTGAAAAAAATACCACTTTTACTAAAAATTGTCACAATAGTGTCATATTTCCTGAAAAGTGCCACTTTAGAAAAAAGTGTCACTGATGGCAACCCTGAAGGAGTGGAGATAGGTACTTGAAAATACCTTCCTGAGACAAACCTTAGCCTGTAGACCCATCCCTGAAAGTTCCATTTTCTTAACCTAACCCCTTTACAAGATAGCCAAAAATGGCTAAAGTAGAATTTTACCAAAATGGATGAAAACCCAAGACACTAGTACTCAATTGGGTCAATGGACAAAATAAGGCAACTTATTGTCATTAGTCATGCTGATTATGATCTGGGTCTATTATTTAATTATTATTAAAAAATGGCTAAAGTAGAATTTTATCAAAATGGATGAAAACCCAAGACACTAGTACTCAATTGGGTCAATGGACAAAACAAGGCAACTTATTGTCATTAGTCATGCTGATTATGATCTGGGTCTATTATTTAATGAAGAGCTAAAGTTTAGTTTGCATGCTCAGACTGTTAGAGAAAAGGCTAGTCAGACTCTTGGTATATTTAAGAGAACTTTCAGTAGTTGTTCAGCCTCAGTTGTTTCAAAGCTTTATAAAGGTAATTTAGCCTAAGCTAGAGGTTGGTATGTGTATTGTCAACCAAAATAATAAATCTGACCAAGAAACTCTAGAATCAGTTCAAAGACATACAACTAAATGCATCCAAGGTTTCTATGACATTCCCTGCCCCTCCTGGCTTGAAAAATTGAATTTATATTCACTGAAATATTGCAGAAAGAGAGGAGATACGGTTTTAGCATTCAAGCTGCTCAACCATAAAAAACTTATCCTAATGTCTTTTAATCAGATGTCTCTTAAAGAACAACAGAACATGATGGAATTTTTTTCAAGAAGCGTGCCTAGTCAACGCTATATAGCAAATTCTTTTCTAATTGATGAGTCTGTAGAACTTGTTTGACCAGGAAACAGTCTCTTATGCCAGTATTGAAACATTCAAATCATGAGTTGACAAGGAATACTGCAACAAGCGGTGGGAATTAGTTTAGGACTCATCTGATCAGTCAGCACACTATCTTAACTGACCAGGGACTATAGGATCATCCCATCACTGGCAAGTGTGATTTATGGTTATTATGCTTCCAAAGGTCAGTGCCCTCTGGAGAGAGAGAGCATGGATGTAGGTGCTTCAAAATATCTTCCCAGGAGATCAAAAAGTCTCCTGGCTGCATTCCTGAAAATTTGATTCACCTAAATCTACTACTTTCAAAGATAGCTAAAAACCTCTAAACTAGAATTATACTAAAATCTAGGGTAAAATTGCAGTTGAGTATCTTTTCTCAAGAAAATATGCTCATAAAATACAAGTAAATTTTCTGATTTAGTCACTAATAACATAGCTAAGAAATAGACATAGGCTAGGATAATTTCTTAAACCACAGGAGCCTGCTATAATATAAAGAAAGAAAATCATCAAAAATATTTTTGTAAGGAACAATAGATCACAACAGCTTACAGATAAATTAACACAGCACTCTACCTCAATTAATTTATAAATCAGAAAATTTGACTCTGCCCTTGCAGAACACATCTTTGATCTCCTGAAACAATACTGTTTTATTTAACCAAGCTAGCTTAATTTCACATGACAAAAGTATTATCCAGCACTATAGAGAAACTGTTGAAATTTTTAAATACCAACATTCGGATCTAACTTTGAACAGAGATTCTGTTGATTTAAGAATAAATGAGTCATATTTGGTTTTCTCAAAAGAGAAGCCAATACTTAGTAATCCCTGAAATACCTTGAACCACCTTCCCAATCACATAATCAAACATGTCAACAACCCCTTAGATCTCTAAGAGTGTCTGCAAGGAATTTAATTATTAAAATCAGATGACATAGTTCTCCAATTTATTTAATTGCTGGTTTGTTTTGTTCTGAATGAATGAATTTTTTCTTTTATTTCTCAGTTGTTTGCTAGTATCTATTGATGGCAGTTCTAATTTTGTGGATTTTGTGCAATTTGCAGATATTGACAAATAACTTGCTTTATGGTTGCTATGTATTTGGTTTTCATTCTTATAATTTTTGGCTTTATTGAATTTAATTTATCTTTATTTTTTTGTTTTTACTTTGTTTTTTTTTTTACATTGACTTTCTATGCTTGTTTTGTTGGGTTTTTTCTTTGGCATTTTCCTTGAATATATTATTTTGTTTGTGCTGAAGAAGAGAAGCAGTTGTACTCTTGAAATATTCACTTTGTGTGTTTTTTTCAGTATTCTTGTTTGACCTTAAAAAAACACATTTTTGATCATTTTCTTTCTTTATATTAAGACAAAGGCTGTCTTTAGAATGAGAATATACCATGAGTTGTAGGCTATATATGCACTAGAATTCTCTGTAATTTGCTCTTTTCTTAAAGCAGTGTGTCAAAATAATGCAAAATTCATTGCATATATAGACTACAATGCATGGTATATATTTGCAAATTAAGAGGGAGGGGGTTTGAAGTTAATTTCTAACACTAGTGGATGTTGTATTTTGATTCAGAGTAAAATTCTGATTCTAAAGGTATGCCAATTTCTTAGCTATTCATTAGTGAGTTAATTGGAAAGTTACGATTAGATTTCTTATTCCTTATTAGATACCAAATATTGTGGTTGATTTTCTAACAGATCACACTTTCTCTTCCCCCTGATGGTCCCACATAAAGCATAGCCATAATAAAATAGGCTTAATTTCTGTGTTAATTGAATCTTATAATGTCATGGGCACAGCATCCCCACAAGCTGTTTGGAATCCAGCAACAGTTGTTGCTTGTTCAGAGCAGCCAATGTTATATACAGTATACAGTAGAAAAAGAAGAGGGTATAATGATTAAAAGAAACAGAAAACACCTTTCAGGTCATTCACAATACAGTCCCAATGATTGTCAATGTTTAACCAGGTCAACTTTGCCACAAAACAAATCTCACAACAAGTTCACTGAACAGATTCCATGTCTCTTGCAGAGTCACATCATGAAAGCTGTAGATCCCCCTTATTCCAAATGTCACTAGTACCAATTGCAACAAGCATAACAACAAACAAAGGTTTTAGGGTCCCTGCTAGGCCTTTGGAGACAGGACCTGTGTTATGGATAGTGGTTTTCCTGAACCAACCAGAACACAGATTAGAAGAGTTGTCTGGCCACCCAAAAGGCTCAACGTTTAAAGCTTGGATAAGAGATCCAAATAAATGATAGGAAGCTAAAAGCCAATACCTACTTTCCTAGATCTAGCCAATACTAGGTCTAAAGCCAATGTTTTCCTTATCTTAGAAAACCATAAAACTTCTCACTTTTTGTGCTAAAGACAGCTTTACAAGTTATGGCAAGACTGATCAATGAATTATTACTAGTTTGGCCATATAAAGTAAAAAAAAGTTACAATGGACTAGATACAGTTATCCTTTAAGTTACTACATCCTCTTTGAATTTCCTGACTATCCATAATTTGTACATGATATTTTTTTTTCTTTTTGTCTCAAACAACAATGGCCCAAAAAATAATTACAGAAAACTGCAGAGGTAAAAAGCCTGACTACATCTTTGAATTTACTACTACTACTAACAACTCACTGCAGCACCAAGCTGCCTGAGGTAAACACAGCTATGCATGCTTTTCCTTCATTCCAATTCTATTCAAAGCATCCCTCTTTACACCCTCCCAGGAAGTTCCCATTTCCCTTAAATCTTTCATTACAACATCCTCCCACCCCAACCACAGACAACCCCGCTTTCTGGTTAATCCTAACATCATCAAAAGCTTTTCTTCCTTTTATCCAAAAACTTGATTTTTACAAAAAAAATTTCTTATAGAAATGCCCCAAGACCAATGATTAAAAACCAAAACTCCTTTGTTGTTGTTGTGTGTGGTAAAAAAAATCAAACATTGTTTATAAAATAAATAATTTTAGTCAAACTATTTGGTGGGGGATAGGGGAAAGTCATCCAAAGAAGTTTCAAAAGACTGATTCCTGTGCATTGTTAAGAATGCATGTGAAATACAGAGGCTATCAAGCCTCAAAAGGCACCCATTTCTACTGCACCAGACAAAATTTTTAGGCTGACATAAGCCTCTGATTACCATCTATTTTTAACTAATGTTCATCCATACCTGCATACAATAAACTCATCCCCAAGGACTTAACACAATGAAATGCTTCATGAATAATGAGCTAAAATGTAATAAATAGGTTTTTATTAACCATAACAGCTTTAAGCTTAGATGTGCATGTCAATCAAATAATACAAGGATCACTAACAGCAAAAATCAATGTTTCTTTTTGAAAATGATTAAGATCAAAATGTGTTTGTCCAAAATGAAAGCATATTAACTGCATATTTCTCTACTAGTGTCAATTTCAAAAGAAGATTATTTTTAAGAATTCATGAGTATGCTGAGAGTTCATTGTGTTATATGCTAAGGTGATGATGAAGTTAAACAAATGATCCATTTTCAAAACAGAGAAATGTGTAGCCTATTGTTTCTATCAAATGCTAGATTTAAGAAAAAAGAAATATATAAATCAGAAAACTTAAGTAAAGTTTTATTTTTAGGTTCCCATGGCTTATTGGAAGAAAAATTTGGGCCCTGTTGTCAAATTAGAAGGGCCATGGTATGATGACCCAGTCTTGATGAAGCTTGGCATTAACAAAGAAGAAGAAATTTCTGATCTGTCTGCCCTTTATAATGAAGCAAAGGACTGCTATATTCGTGAGCTAGAATTGTATAAAAATGCTGGGACTGGCTCTGGGATGAGTGAATCAGAAACGAATTGGATCAAAACTGTATTTCAATCAGGCACATCAGTTGACAAAATCAATGCCTATGCACTGTTGATTAATGAAGCTCCTGTTCATAATATTTCATCAATAAAATCTTTGATCAAGATGATTGAATTAAAAGCTAGAAGACAATGTATGCAGTCAGTTGATGCCTTATTAAAAGCATTTGCAAGTACATTACTTCCACGTAAGAGAAAATTAATTCCATTTAGCAAGCAAAATTTAAAGACTGCTAAGGATCTGGAGAAAAGTGACAAAAAGAAAGTGCTCATATTGTTTATCTTTGAAGAGGAATTGAAGAGTGTTTATGGTCTTTTTATAAAAAATTTGGAAAAGCTTTTAAAAGATCCAATTGATGTAGTAAAGAAAAAAGGTATTGCTTGCTTAGAAGTGTTGCTAGTACAAAGTCCAGAACAAGAACAGGAGCTTTTAACACAGTTGGTGAACAAAATTGGTGATCCCCATAGACCAACAGCATCCTATGCTGTTAGTCATTTGCAAACTGTAGTGAAAAAACATCCAAATATGAAGCTTGTTGTTGCATCTGAAGTTGAAAGGATTTTGTATAGATCAAATGTAACAGCCAAGACACAGTATTTTGGGTTGTGCTTTTTAAATCAGATTTTGTTGTCACAAAATGATAGTGATTTGGCTACAAGGCTAGTGCTGATCTATATTTCATTTTTCAAGTCACTTATTAAAAAGGTGAGTAAGAATTACTGTAATATATTAAATGCTTTAGTATCTCTGGTGCCCAATTGTACTGACTGTATGCAACAGCCAATGCCTTGTAATTTGAGCTTAACTCAGATGCTGTTATCATGCAATGATGGTTATAGATCTGACTAGAAGCCTAGTGCTGATTTATATATATGTATATAGTCTTGAAATTCTTG
>JAQQPU010023153.1:0-13471 GCA_029168905.1 Artemia sp. Kazakhstan ARC1039 | reverse complement strand
CCCCCCCGCCCCACGCACATCATTCTCCCAAACACACCTAATAAAAATTTTAAGATAGCCATTTTGTTCAGTGTAGTTTATTTCCAGATAGAAAATATATTTTTGAGGCGAATACTCCCCCACAACCCTAAGTGTAAGGATTATAAGTTATGCCCTGGGGGCATATAAGGTTTTTTATTGAAATCTTTGTCGTAGAAACTTGAAAAAGGGCTCATTCGATTTGAAATTCAAAGGGCTAGTACCCTTTTTAATAGTTAAAAGTGATTTGAGGGCAACTAACCCCCCTCTCACGCCCACCTTTTCCCCAAACACATCCAATCAAAATTTTTAGATTGGATGTATAATCCCACAACCCTAAGGGTAAGGATTTTAAGTTATGCCCTGGGGGCATATAAGGTTTTTTTATTGAAATCTATGTCGTAGAAACTTGAAAAAGGGCTCATTCGAATTGAAATTCAAAGGGCTAGTACCGTTTTTAATAGTCGAAAGTGATTTGAGGGCAACTAACCCCCCTTTCACGCCCACCTTTTCCCCAAACACATCCAATCAAAATTTTTAGATAGCCATTTTATTCAACGTAGTTGAAAGTTTCGGAAATTAGGAAGGCGCTGTCGTAGAAACTGCAAAAAAGACCCATTCGATAGGAAATTCAAAGGGCTATTGCCCTTTTCAATAGTCGAAAGCGATTGGAGGGCAACTAGCCCCCTCCGACGCCCATCATTTCCCCAAACACATCCAATTAAATTTTGAGATAGCCATTTTGTTCAGCGTAGTTGATTTCCATATAGAAAATATGTTTTTGAGGAGGACACTCCCCCACAACCCTCAGGGCAAGGGTTTTAAGTTATGCCCTGGGGGCATATAAGATTTTTATAGAAGACGTTGTCGTAGAAACTTCGAATAAAGCTCATTCGTTGGAAATTCAAAGGGCTAGTGCCCTTTTTAATAGTCTAAAGTGATTGGAGGACAAATGCCCCCCCCGAGCCCATCATTCCCCCAAACACATCCAATCAAAATTTTTAGATATCCATTTTGTTCAGCGTAGTTGGTTTCCAGATAGAAAATATGTTTTTGAGGAGGACACTCCCCCACAACCCTCAGGGCAAGGGTTTTAAGTTATGCCCTGGGAGCATATAAGGTTTTTATAGAAGGCGTTGTCGTAGAAACTTCAAAAAAAGCTCATTCGTTGGAAATTCAAAGGGCTAGTGCCGTTTTTAATAGTCGAGTGATTGGAGGACAACTACCCCTCCCCAGCCCATCATCCCCCAAACACATCCAATCAAAATTTTGAGATAGTCATTTTATTCAGCGTAGTTGATTTTCAGATAGAAAATATGTTTTTGAGGAGGACACTCCCCCACAACCTTCAGGGCAAGGGTTTTAAGTTATGCCCTGGGAGCATATAAGGTTTTTATAGAAGGTGTTGTCGTAGAAACTTCAAAAAAGGCCCATTTGATTGGAAATTCAAAGAACTATTGCCCTTTTTATTAGTCGAAAGTGATTGGAGGGCAACTAGCCCATTCCCACGCCCATCATTCGCCCAAACACATCCAATCAAAATTTTGAGATAGCCATTTTGCTCAGCGTAGTTGATTTCCAGATAGAAAATATGTTTTTGAGGAGGACACTCCCCCACAACCCTCAGGGCAAGGGTTTTAAGTTATACCCTGGGGGCATATAAGGTTTTTATAGAAGGCGCTGTCGTAGAAACTTCAAAAAAAGCTCATTCAATTGGAAATTCAAAGGGCTAGTTCACTTCTTAATAGTCAAAAGTGATTGGAGGGCAACTAGCCCCCCACGCCTACCATTCCCCCAAACACATAAAGTAAAAATTTTGAGATAGCCATTTTGTTCAGCGTAGTTTATTTCCAGATAGAAAATATGTTTTTGAGGAGGATACTCCCAGACAGCCCTAAGAGCAAGGGTTTTAAGTTATACCCTGGGGGCATATAAGGTTTTTATAGAAGGCTTTGTCGTACTAACTTCATAAAAGGGTTTATTCGATTTAAAATTCAAAGGGCTAGTGCCCTTTTTAATAGTCGAAAGTGATTAGTGGTATTTTTTGTTGTTGCGGTTGTTTTTTAGACCAGGGCACTTCGTATCGAAGGAGTTGTCATGGAAACTTCGAAAGGGGCTTATTCGATTGAAAATAGGAAGGGCTGATACCCTTTTTAATAGTCGAAAGTGATTGGAGGGCAACTAATCCCCTTTCCACTCGCACCCTCCCACGTCCACTCTCCCATTTGCCCATAATGTTTAAAAACTATATGTTGCCTTAAGATTAAATCAAAAGGCACTGTGATAATGCTAATTCCCAATAAGGCATCTCAGCAGTATGCCAAGAACGACTGAGGGTATTATGTTCAAACTTTCGGGGCTACTTCTGCTCTTGAAATTTAACCAAATCAAAATAGCGTAAGTGTATCCAAGCTATCAAAGAAAGTAAACAGATTTTTTGGCGAATGGTATCAAGTTTTCCATTTCAGGTCAACTAGAGGAGGTATGAAACTAAATTAAACAGTACTATTTGTGTCCAGATTTTTAAAAGGTTGAATGTTGTTAAAAACTGCTGAAAATTTTTTCCAGCATACAAACAGCAGGCCAAACTATAAAGTCTTAAAAAACGATAATATTTAAAGTGTCATTTTCTTTTTCACTGAAAAAACTATGTCAATATAAAGCGAACAGAAATTAATTAATAAAACTTTTTCCACAAAATAAGTTTTTCAAAGAAAAGTAAAGAACTCCATTAAACAAGAAATGAGCAAAAATAAAATCAAATAATCTACCGAGCGTGAAACTACCGCAAATCAGCATCGATAAATAAATGAAACCCAAAACGAATAGAAATTACAATAAACAACCGAGTCAAACTCAAAACGAGCAGAAATTAACATAAGATGGGCGCAAAACCCCTATGCCTTCCCAAGGCCAGAACAAAATTTGTACTTTACTGAAAAAATACAAATGAATGTGCATTGTCAGTTTAATATACATATACTGATATTTAGTAATCAAAATGTTAATATTATTTGATATGTTAAAGTTATAAAAGTAAAAACATTTATATTTTTTTCAGTTAAGTGAAAATTTTCCAACTACTTTGTGGTTGGCCTAATTTGATGCGATAAATAAGCCAAAATAATTCTTCAATATAAAGACAAATGAGTTTTAGTTTTCCTAAACATTTTTTTTGGCCGCAAACAACAGCACTCACACTTTGAGACATAAGATGCAAAATAAAAGGAGGTAAAACAGTTTCAGGCCATGCTAAAAAAAAGTATGAAAAAAACGTTGATATGACGATGATGGATTCTGGCCATTTCCAAAATAATCTCCAAATATCCGAAATCAGCACCCCCCCCCCCCCCAGCGAAATAACAACAAAAAAACAGAAGTAACATACCCGTTTTGTGTTTTGACATATGCACAGTGACGACAACGTCTTTCGAAACGTAGACACCACAGAGTTCACACTGCCACGATTGCTTCAATTTCGATGTACTTGGGGTATAATGGGATTTTTTGTGCTCCTTCAATTTACACGCATCTCTCGCTTGATGATCACAAATGTCACAAATGTGCTTCTTCAAATCAGAATTTTCGTCTTTAAAATATTAATCATTTTTACCAGAAAATATTATAGACAAAGATCTTAGCACAGAGTATGGTAAAATAACAAAAGAAAATACCCCAATTTCGTATCTGAGGGAAACAAAATCAACACCAACTAGCACTAAACAGCAGAATCATTAAGTTACATATATAAAACCTAAATATCAGAAGTACTTAGACATTATTTTTACTTGTGCTTTGCACTCGGTCAAAGACAAGACACACCTCTTCTAGAGGAGCACAATAGGCAAACAATAGGTAAACATTTTGTTAAATTTGACTATTTTCTGATTACTAATCTAGCACTAAATGATGAATAATCAAGAAAAAATTGCACAAAAAACGATTGTATATCCATTCTGAAGATGGCAATTTGAATCCAAACGGCCTTAGACCTTTAATTGGCCATTTTATTCTTGCCTTACAGACTGCTCCATTAAAAGAGATATATTTTCTATTTATTTTTTCCTTCGAAATAAACTTGTGTATTTGTTTTTTCTTATTTTGTAGTTGCGTGCTTTCTAAAAAAAATAACAGAAAATAAAGTACTACTATAGGCTCACATAGCCGTCCCCTCCTGCAAAA
Organism: Artemia sp. Kazakhstan ARC1039; assembly: GCA_029168905.1. NCBI lineage: Eukaryota > Metazoa > Arthropoda > Branchiopoda > Anostraca > Artemiidae > Artemia > Artemia sp. Kazakhstan ARC1039. The sequence goes on along the minus strand of JAQQPU010023153.1, from coordinate 9,271 downwards.
AAAGGGGGGAGCGTGAAGCTTTAACAAGGGACTTTCGGCTTCCCAAAAATACATTTTAATGCTCTAGTATCAATTTTTCAGACATTTTTTTTTTTAATCAACATTTCCATAGGGGAGGGGAATCATTAAAACTGCCTCGTGGGAGATGCCCCTCTCATTCTAAAATGCACATATATTACTAGGTTCTCGTCAAATTTTCTTTATTTTGCAAGCTTTGGCTACAACGACAACTATGTGGTACAAGGGAAGGGGGGGGGGGGGTGTGTGAGGCCGCGAAAATTAACCCCCCCCCCCCCCCCAACCAGCTAAAAATCTATACAAAATACCTCAACATTGGACCATTGCGACTTTTGCTTTGATTTCAAATTTAACAATATCTTTTGCTCTCTAAGTCACAAGGTGGCCCTTCTTTCCGACGAAATTACCATAATTCAATTAGGTGTTGTTTTGGACTGTAATCATTATTTTCCTCTTTATAATTAAGTTCAAATTTATTCGAAAACTTCTCTCTTTAAATACTTATAAATAATTAGAGCATACCAAAATACGGACAAGGATGGAATTGATCACTGTGTCTCTTCAGATGTTGTCGTCTTGAAAAAGTCTTATCACAAACGAAGCACTGAAATCGAAGCTTCGACAACAATTTGCCTGAAATTGCAAGGTTGTCTGAATCCTCAGGTGAATCGGCCATTCCCCAATTCATTGTTCCATGTATGTCTGCACGATCTACTTTTCCAGAAAACTGAGTCCGTTCAATTTCTAGAAAAAATAAAAACGTCTTGTAAAAATAGGTCGTGATTTACAAAAAGCAACAGAAATTTTATTTTTGTTAGCAAACTAATGCCTGTGCCACATCATAGTCACATCTATCGATATAAAAGCCAAATATCATGAATGGCAAGGCAATTTTCTTGATTTTAGCGTCAGATTTGTATTTAAAAAGCAAAAAATTAAAATTGCAAGAAATTAGTTTAAAGGGTTTGTACCAATAGTAATTTGTATCCAACTGTTCTCTACTAATATTAAGTCTTTTCAACTTTTGTGAGATTCCTCTCCCAGATGGAAAAACCGCTGTTTTAAGTTTTCATCTTTTCTAGTTTTAAAAATTATGCCTTAAACCTTGACTCTGATTGGTCAGTCAAGAAATTTATGTTTGAGAAAGTACAACCATGTTCAACTCGAGAAATTACGATCGGCGAACGTAATTAGCGCTGTAGTCGTGCGTAAATTTGATTTTATCGACAAGTTTGACAATTTTCCACAAACTAGGTTTTTAAAAGAAAAGTAAAAAAAACTCTTTTAAACCAAAAATGAGCAGAAATAAAATGTAATAATCTGCTAATCATAAAACTACCACAAATCAACAAATACATGAAACCCAAAACGAACAGAAATTACAATAAATAACCGAGTCAAACTCAAAACAAGCAGAAGTTAATATGAGCGGGGCTGACAAAGCCTGTGCCTTTTCAACACCTGAACATAATTTGCCCTTTACTAAAAAAAAATACAATTTCTTAACTTAAATAAATAGAAAATCATGAAGACTTTTAGGAAGAAATATCGGCATATGTACAATGAATCGACATTGGACATTCATTTGTATTTTTTCAGTAAAGAGTAAATTATCTTCTGGTCTTGAGAAGACATGGGGATTTTCAGCCCTACTTATGTTAGTTTCCACTCGTTTTGAGTTTGACTCGGTTTTTTTGTTGTAATTTCAGTTCTTTTTAAGTTTCACTTGTTCACTGATGGTGATTTGTGCGTTTTTTATTGACATAGTCTTTTTCATGGAAAAAAGAAAAATAAAAGAAATAATATTTTATATCTTTCGATTTTTCTGTAAGAATCCATAGTTTGGGTTGCTACTTATGTGTTGGAGAAACCTTTTCTACAATTTTTAACAACATAAATCCTCTTGAAAATCTTGACACAAATAGTATGATTAAACTTAGTTTTATGCCTCCTCTAGTTGACCTGAAAAATAAAACTCAATAACATTCCCAAAAAATCTATCTATGCTCTTTGACAACCTGGACACACTTACACTCTTGATTTAGATAAATTGTCAACTTTTTACACTCAGCCATTCTTGGGATATTGCTGAAATGCCTTATTGGCAACCAGCATGCACAACGTCCCTTTTGATTATTTTTAAAAGCATAATGGGCAAATTGCATGACCTGGAGGGGTTGACATACCCAATATCCCTGGAGATATAGTAACTAGACCTTCCAACTATGCTGAACAAAATGGCTGTCTTAAAATTTGATAGGAAGTGTTTGAAAAATTATGGGCTAAGGAGGAGAGCTACTTGCCCTCCAATGACTTTTGACTCTTAAAAGGGGTACTAAAACCTTCAATTTCCTGTCAAATTATGTGCTTTAAAAGTTTCAATGATTTTACTTGCTATGATACAGCAGCGCTGCCTATGGTATTGCTTATATAACGTTTTGAAAACCTGCATGCATATAGTCTTTTGGTTAAATTGAAACTCTCCCTAAACGTTCCCTAAGACCTTTACCTTAATACCCTTAGCACCATCAGTTACAGTAACTGTAACAGAAGTGTTAAGCGTATGCACTTAGTGGCTTCTGGCTACTTCAAAATTCACCACAACTTAACCTGAAAGGACTAATTTAGTAATGTATACCGCTCCTGAGATGTTGCTTTGTCACCTTCTTGACAATCTACAGGCTCATTGTTCGTTTTGATTTAGTTTAACATCCACCTAAATGTTCCTTGAAAGCTTCAACCTAATTGATTAAGCTTCAAATTAAAGCTTGTTGCCATCAACCGTTTCTGAGGGATTGCTGATACGTCCTCTTAACAACCTGTGTGGGCATAGTATGTTTCGATACAGTTCAATAAAGTTCCAATATTACCCAAAATTTTCGCATCTATACCCTTAGGTTTAGTAGCAGGAGTAGTAGCACTGGTAGTAACAGCAGTAGCAGAAGCAGTAGTTGCAGTAGAATTAATGGTAATATTCTTAGCTTATATAGCAGTACAACTTATAGTAGCAGTAGTGATAGTAGTAGCAGTATGAGTAGAAGCAGTAGCATTAAGATGCAAACATTGTCTTATCGTTAGTCCAACATCCCTCAAAACAATCACTGTAAGTTTCAACTTCATATACAAAACTATCCCTAGGATATTACTGATATGCGCTTTTGACAACGTGTATACAGACGCTATGTTGTGATTCAGTTCACATTTCCCTCTAAAAGTTCCCTGAAAATTTCACCTTTATACCCTCAGGCATAATTCTAACAGCAGTCAAAGTAGTAGTGTCAGTATTAATAGTACTAATAGTAGTATAAACACTTACAGCACTAGTACTAGTAACAGCAAAAGCATTAAAATATTGCCTTTTGGTCAGTTGAACACCCTTTCATCAAGTCATGGAATGTTCAACTTAATACAATTAGCCATAGCTATGACACTGCTGGTATATCCTTTTAATAACTATATATTCATATACTTTTTGAAATTTTTATCTTAAGACTCTTAGCCTTACAAGTAGTTGCAATAGAAGTAGTAATTGGAGTAATAGTAGCTGTAGAATAGTTAATGAGTAGCAGTAGTACTAGTAAAAGCGTGAACATATTTTCTTTTGGTCAATTGATCTTCCCTTTTGAGCATTCTTTGAAATTTCCAGCATAATAACAAAATCAATTCTTGATATACGCTCTTTTGACAACCTGAATGCATATAGTGTCTTTTGATTTACTTCAAGTTTGCCCCCCAATATTCTCTCAAATTTTCACCTTCATAGACTTAGTCTTAGTAGTACTAGTATCATAGCAATTGGGGTGGTAATAGAAGAAGTAGTAGTGGTAATAGGAGAATTAATGTTACATTAGCAGTAGTACAAACAGTAGTAGCAGCAGCATTAATAACAATGGTAGCATGTATATGTTGCCTTTTGGTCAACTGAACACCCACCTCATGATGCCCCAGAAGTTTCACCTTGATAGGTTAAGCCGTTCCAAAAATATTGCTGATGCACCCTTTTGACCTCCTTTTAATGCCCTTTTCATCTTAATTGATTTAAAAAAATCTTTCCGAAAAAATATTTTTTAAAGACAAGTAAAAGCTTGAATCTTAAATCTAAGATCAGAAGAAATAAAACCTACAACAATTAAAATTCAAAACGACCAGGAATTAAATAATAAATCATAGCAAAAAAACATACAACAGGTACTAATAAAGAATGAATAAATAAATCTTAAAACGAGTATAGCTTAAGTTGAATAAACAAATCAAGCATAAAACGAAGAGAAATCTTTTACTATTCAAGTATAAATGAAACCCAAAACGAACAGAAATTAAAAAAAACAATCATAGCAAACAAATATACAACAGGAATTGACATAAATGAATAAATAAATCTTAAAACGAGTAAAACTTAAATTGAATATGCACATCAAGTTTAAAACGAACAAAATTACAACTAAGAAGAGTTTAGACACTGTCTCCTTCCCTAACTGTAATTAGGGAAAAAGACAACGTGTATTTGACACGTTTACTTCATTGTAATTTTTATTTTCATTTTCAGTGCTTTTATAACTGGAAAAGAAAATACTTGTAACACAATTCATTTTCAGTGAAGCGCCAATGACGCAGTAGGCTTTAGACTTCTACAGTTAGGGAAGGGGGCAGTAGCCAAACTCTAGTTTGTAGTGAAATTCCATTTGTTTCGAACAGCTTAGGAAAGAAATTATGAAATTAAACTGAATATTTGATATATAATGATATCAATTGCAGAAAACTCATCAGTTCAAAATTTAATTTTACTGTAATTTTGTTTTTATTTTCAATGTTGTAATAATAAAATGAGAAAATATTTGTAATATAATTCGTTTTTAGTAAAGTGCCAATGACACGGTAAGTTTTAGACTTATACAGCTAGGGAAGGAGGCAGTACCCAAACTCTTCTTTGTAGGGATTTTTGCTCGTTTTAAGCTTGATTTGCACATACACATTCAGCTTTACTCCGTTGAAGATTTATTTATTCATTTATATTAGTACCTGTTGTACCTTTGTTTGATATGGTTGTTTATTTAGTTTCTGTCCGTTTTCGGTTTCATTTATACTTCAATAGTAAAAGATTTTTGTTCGTTTTAAGCTTGATTTGCATATTCAATTTAAGCTTTACACGTTTTAAGATTTATTTAATCATTTATATTAATACCTGTTGCATTTTTTGCTATGATTGTTTATTCAATTTCTGGGTTTCTTTTATTCTTTAATAGCAATTTCTTGTTGTTTTGAGGTTTTTATTTCTTCTTATCATAGTTATAATATGGCCTTTACTTTTCTTTGAAAAACTTCTGTTTCCAAAAGTTTTTTTCTATATTAATTTCCGTTCGTTTCTGATTGCCAAAGTTTCAAGTTTTCAAAATTCCTTATTCCAAAATAATTTTCTTTATATACTCAGATATTTCAATATTTAAAATACATGATAGTATTCCAGTGATGCTATACATTGTATAAAAGGTTAATTTCCTTTTACATTAAAGATTAATACCCTTAGTCTTTTTGAACGCACCCATGATTAAACAATCCTACATCTTAAAATGGCATAAATCGGACAATTTAGAGAGATTGAATGAAACGAGAAAAGGAGATTCCATAAATATAACAGCACCGGCGGATCTAGAGGAAAATCTTGGGGGGGGGGGGGGGCCGCGCCGGACACAGGGCGCCAAAAACTGATTATACAGGACTAATTTGATAGCTCTTTATTTATATGAAAACACTGCCAAATATGCTCATAAAGGTAAAACGTAGCAAAAGAAAATAAAAACAGTACCACACTACACAACTAAACTCAATCGGCGAGCTTTTCTGAGAGCGAACATATCGATAGCATCGTCTGTTTTCGGCAGTTCGTCTCTGTAAGTCTGCATGAGTAGTAGAGCCTCCAACCTCTCTTCAGTCATCGTGCTTCGTATTGATGAACATGTCCTGTCAACCTTTGAAAACATTCGTTCTGCTTCACAGGTTGACACAGGAAGCGTCGCGAGAATTGTCAACAATGCGAAGATGTTGGGAAATACATTTTCCTGACAACTGTTCAGCGCTGAAATAGCTGTTTTCGGTTTTTGCACGGTTTCCTTAGACCAATACTTGTTCCAAATCTCAAACTCGGTTTTAACGTCTATCTCCGTACCCACGAGCAGCTCCTTGTACTTTTCGTACCCTGGCTGAACGTCCTCCCAGCGTTTGCCATTAACCACAGCCGGGATCAAAGCTGAAAGTTTTGCAGCATTCGTAAAATGGCAGCTGAACCGCTCCGTAAAATCAAGCAGCATGGCGTCTAGGGCTGGAATAAATGCCGCCATCCTATAATGACTTTCTGGATCCATCTTGGGTACCCCTGCCCGGTATGTAGAACGTGAAGCTATGCGTGGCTGCGTTACCTTGATGGTAGCATCAATCTTTTCGGCCATTTTCAGAAGATCTTCGTAAAGCAGTCTGAATTTGGTTTCGGCATGTGATCGCATATCTTCCAGCATTGCCTTCACGCTGCTAATGAGGGACAAGGCTCACACGAGGTCACCATCCTTCTGTTGTAGTGACTCGGCCAAAGGTTTCATGATCGACGAAAACGAATGCAGGCAAACCAGTCCTACGAGTGTATCTGATTTTTCAATGCAGGATCTTAATGCATAAGCTCTGCTACTTGCCTCTCGATCGTGCCATCCTTCCATCTCCTGCAGAGCAGAAACGATCGACGGAAGGGAGTCCCAAAACCTGCTGATTGCTTCGTGTCTCTCTACAAATCTCGTGGTACAAAGACTCACGAGTGTCTCTGTTTTAGCTTTGTCCGCGATAAGATGCTTTTTTAGAAGTCTTGTTCTCTTGGCACTTGAGCTGAAGTGAGAAATTGTGTCTCGAACAACGTCTTGGGCATTGCGCAGAATGGGAACTGAAACTATCTTTGAACATGAGAGATTTGTGGCATGGCTCACACAGTGGAAGTAACCTGCCAGTTCACACTGGCGTTTAACTTCAGCAGCAGCACCATTTTTCAAGCTTGCCATGCTAGCAGCTTTGTCGTATCCTTGACCAACGCACTTTGACAAATCCAGATTTGACTTCCTGACCTCACTCAACAGCAGCTTCCCGAGGCTCTTGCCGTCTAGCTTCTCTTCGATGCTTCTACCGTCGTCACTTTCCTCATCTCCAGCGAGTCTTGACAGGGTTTGAAAGGCATCGACGACTGCAAAAGGATCTTCTCGAATCACGTATCCCTGCTCGGTTTTACACACATAACGACAAACAATGACCATCAGCTCCCTGGTCTGCCTGTCTGTTGACTCGTCCGCAAGAAGACACCAAACCGTTGCTTTGTTTGCTTTTCTCACTACTTCGGTTTTTATCATTTCCCCAATTGTTCCAATCAGTTCATTCTGGATCTGTTTACTCGTATATTTGGCGTTGCTCGGTGCATTTTCAAGTAAATTTTTAAGTTGCGAGTCTCCACTCTGAATCCGATACCGAAGTAGGTGGCGGAAATTCCCGTCGTTTACTGCTGTAATGACATCAGAGTCTTGGATATCAAGTTTGCCATCATCACGGTGGCCACGAAGGGGGATATTCTGTGCCCCGCAAAGCTTGACAGTTTCAACAACGCTTCTCAAGAGTGCACGGTTCTGCTGTATTTGCTTGACCCTTTCACAGTCCAGAGCATTCCTGATATCTTGATCTTGACTACCGCGCTGAAACGTTGTTAGCAGCGCGGCAGCTTTTTCCTGGCAGTGTTTGTGAAACTGTGCTTCAGCATGGTTTGTCAGCGCACCATCTTTCCCGGTAAGTTTCGAATAGTCTTTTAGCGGTTTCAAGACCAACTTTCCCATTTTTTGCCCTCCGCCGCCTCCAGATAAAGCCGACCATCCTCCTCCGCTTTCGTTGGTCCTCATCAAAACACAAACACTGCACCAAAGGCCTTCGTGGTCTGGATGACGACTCACTGCGAGCCAAGGATACCGGGCAAGATGTTCGGTATTCAAGCGACGCTTGACTTCGCCACCTTTTCTCTTTTGTGTCGAGACTGGAAGATCAGATTGGTTCTTCGGCTTCCACCTTTCGTTCATAAAAAACATAATTTCGCCAGAAGACAACCGATTTCGCTCTTTCAGCACTACTGCAATACCAAAGTCATTCGACGGCGTGAAGTCAGTTTCAGGCGAGAAAATAGCGCTTTGATTCTGCTGCGGGTGCGGGGACTGTGAAATCAGTGTTGGGCTATGTACCACCAAGGTTTGAGTACTGCTTCTTGATCCTTCAGTCAGCTGATCAGTGTGTGTCGTTTCGCCGAAGTTTGTTATGAAGGCCGTCTGTGAAGTGGACGGAGTTGTTGGTGACAGTTGGTTCTCCTGGCTGAATGCGTTTTTGTGCATTCCGACCGTCGACTCAGAGTGGGCATCAGAAGTTGCCGTCGTCTCAACATCTAACAAAAAAAGTTTCTCTTTTAAAGTTTGCACAAGACATTTATTGTAAACGTATATACACTTTGTATAATGGCTTGCTTTAGTAGATTTAACTCTCAACATGGTGAAGGCAGAATTGGAACTAAATTTGAAAATAAACTGAATCAGCAACATTAACTTTTAACTCCCCCAACAATCTTGAACTTTCATACCCCAAAACTATTTCTAGGAAACCCGGACTTTAAAATAAAATACCACCCTAAACATCACTAATTTAATTTGCAACCCCAAGAACCGATCCCCGACATATGCTAACAAATATTTTTCAAGAGCTGAAACCCGAAACAATTATCACCAAAGTTTACAAGGCTAAAGAGAGAGCTTTAACTGCAAGAATTTGAAAGATAATTTCAGAGCTGACACAGTGTGTCGGTAAAAATACTGCTTTAAGCCAATATCATAACCGTCAGGCGAGACGAGTGGGCTGGTAAAAATCAGGTCAAACGCTTCGGACAAATTGCATACGAAGAACACTGTACAAGAGGGACCGTATGCAATATATAACAACAAAAGCAGCTGGTACGCGATGAAGCTTGACGAATGAGCCTTATCAGGAAAGCTATCCGACAATGGGCTAAAGCTAAAAATTAGAAGTGTTGATAGCCACTTTAAACGACACTCCTTCCTTATTGTTCTATCTTTAAAAGCTTACCTTTAATCTGATCTTTCTTGGCAAAATAATCAGAGATGTCCCTCGATCCTTTACGGCTTTCCGCCATCATTCTTTGTTTCTTCTCTGTTCTATATTCATGCCCTGATTTTTTTTT
>JAQQPU010023152.1:0-13472 GCA_029168905.1 Artemia sp. Kazakhstan ARC1039 | reverse complement strand
CACCGATTCATCCTTTATCAATGGCGAAATCCCCTCGAAATTGGCTTTGGCATTTGTAAAGAGCGCCAGTGCAATAGGATCATGAACTGAATGCCCACATAAATTCGAGATGTTTGGACTTTCATCTCTTGTCTGTAAAGTAAATGGCATCCCACTCTACAATCTATCTTTTGATAAATCCTATAGAACATTGTATAAGTTGACCATGCAAACCCTAGATCATGATTCGCAACTATTTGAAAATGGTATAACCGATGATATGTTTGCTAAAACACATGGTATCATTGTATTGGATTTGTCTGGTACACAGGATATGAGTATAGTACGTACGGGGACAGTGCATTTAGAGTGTACATTTGCCAACCCATTGGCTGAGAGTATTGCCCTAATCTCACTAAATCAATATGAAACCTATTGGGAAATCACTCCCGAAGGCAGTGTTCTACTAGACCTGGCGCCATGAACACCAGTCAAATAATCAGTGTATTTAATATGGACCCCTACATGTCCCAGTACAAATCCTATTGTCTACCCTTAGACTATCTTGGAAAAATTCAAAGTGCGAACAATACCTTGATTATTGTTAATAGCAGTCCGTCGACTGTGCTGACGGGTCATTGGCTGTGCATCTTTCAAACAGTGAAGAATATTGAATTTTTTGATCCTCTTGGTCTACCCTATACATTCTACACGCCTCACATCAGCAACTATATTGAGAGCAGTGGGAAAACTATTATTCAAAATCGGAAGAGGGTTCAGGATCTAACGACTAAAAGCTGTGGCTTCCATGCGCTACTATATTTTGTGTTCCGATGTCGCGGCTACACCTACAAGCAGTTTCTCCACATTTATAGTGACAATCCCCGTCTGAATGACTTTCTAGTGGAAAATATCCTCTCAGACCTATACAGTATTGATTTCAGTGTCCTAAGAGTAAAGTGCTTAAAAAATGTTTGTGAATTTGTTTATTAATAAAATGTATATATACAACAATGTCTTTAAATCTTCACTTTAGATTTCTTCATCGGCGTATAGGTAACTGTCGTGAACCACTAATGCTGGTAAATCATTTGGATTCACTGTATATTGATCTTGATTGACTGCAAAGTCGGGGTCACACTTTCTGCAGTACAATGTAACTTCACTCTTGTCATATCTCTTTGTATAGTCAATGATACTATTTGCATTCATATTATGAAATTCACGAGTTTCAATCTGTCTATTTGAAGCAATATCACATACTGTGTTTTCAAGTGGTGAATCACATTCAGTAACTGCCAAATAAAAATCGCTTGGTTTATAGTCATAGTATGCAGTGTCATCACAGCGATGACGTAGAAACCAGATTGTCTTGGTACCCCAACAGTTGAATCGTAGACCAGATTCCTCTTCCCAGAATAATTTAAATCCACGACGATACCAATCTCGTAGAAATAAACTAAAATCACGTTTAGGATTCTTTCCAATCATAGCGGGGTAAGTATTCTCCCACTGATCACATTTATCATTGTGACAATTGGAGCAGAGGTGCCCGCTAGGATGAGAGTCACACACCTCCTCAAGACATGAATTACATCCTTTAATTTGTACTGCATAGCCTCTATGTAATTTGCAAGGATTACATAATTTACACTTTTCATTATAGTCATCAATAATTGTACAATTCTCGCATTGAGTCCAACTGCCAAGAGTGTACATGCACAATGGGCATATATAGAACATTTGGTTTCCGATGTCAACTCTCTCACAGCTAGAACGAAACTGATTGTCCTCGCGCCATAAATTCAAAGTGTAGGAAAGGGGAGAGGAGTAACTCTGTGACGTTGCCTCTTTCGAAGGAGGAGCCATCTACATTGGCAATGAAACTATATCCACAATATCATTCTGACTTGTCGTGATCAAGATATCAATAAATTGAGTATAAGCATTTGAATCACATTTTAAAAGTTTCATACAATAGTCCAATGGGGATTATTCCAAATGGTGAGAAAATCATCATCCAAAATCAAATGTTTTTCAATAAACACTAGATTTGATCTAATTCTCTCTTTCTCAAATTTATTCATTTTTCAATCCTTTCACTCTGACTGCCAACTCTAGACTGACCAGAAAAGAAAGTTGGCTCGGAAACAACAACAACATTGACATTCGCTGAGAGCGTGCCAAAAACACACCTGGAGAAAGAGGTCATTGACCCCATTACGCAATCATTCTCCCTAATGACTCTATCGCGTGCCCAAAACAACAACAACAACATTGATCTTGACATTCGTTGAGAAAGTGCCAAAAACACACCTGGAGAAAGAGACCATGAAGAAAGAGGTCATTGACCGATTACGCAATCATTCTCCCTAATGACTCTATGCCCATATAAGGAGTCCCCGTGGGAGATATTATGGCATCTCTACTGATGTAACTCCCGTTAGTGTTCTAGCCCACTGATTGGTCTAGAAATAGGCTTCTGGCTGTGACGTTACTCCCCCTGTATCTTATAAGCTCCCTCTACTGATATACAAGCCGCTCCGCTCAGTTAAACTTTTGTGTTGAAGCTACTCGCCTGGATCTACTTTCCTTAGTGTGCTTAAATTTAATTTTTTTCAACAAAGAATTAAAGATCTATTTCTTTTTCTTATTTTTTTTTTTTACAAGAAGAAACGACACTATGTTTTGAATTTTTCCACTCTAAGATTATTTTTTCCTTCAGTTCTTGTACGGCTTCTTTTTTCAGCTCCTTAATAAGGGTTGAGGTGTCTTATGTCTCCTAGATTGGAGGTGATTAGAAATTTTATAAAAAAAAAGTTTTCAACTGAAACTAAGGACCAACATTAAAACTTAAAACGTACAGAAATTATTCTGTATCAGAGGCAACGCTATAGCGTTGCCTATTGTAAAGGTCATACATCTCCAATGTTTTATTATTATTTATTATTAATTTTTATTATTACTTTTTCCCAGAGGCACTTCATATGGAAGGGGTCGTCGTATAATCTTCAAAGGTGGCTCATTCGATAGGAAATCGGGAATTCTAGTGCCCTTTCTAATAGTTAAAAGTGATCGGGGGGCAAATAACCCCCCCCCCAGCCCTTTTTTCCCAAATGCATCCGATAAAAATTTTGAGATAGCATTTTGTTAAAAATAGTTCAATTATCACATAACAGAAACTCCGGTGTCGACACAACCCCCAAAGGCCTGGGGGAAGGCGTTGTAAGTTATACCCTGGGTGGCATATATGGTTCTTATGGAAGGAATGCTCGTATAAACTTCAGAAAGGGCTCATTTGATTGGATATTGAAAGTTCTAGTTCACTTTTTAAGAGTCAAAAGATATTGGAGGGTAACCAGTCCCCCGCGCCTTTTTTCCCCAAATGTATCTGATAAAAATTTTGAGATAGCCATTTTGTTAAAAGTAGTTCAAAGTTCATATAACAAAAACTCCGGTGCTGACCCAACCCCCCGGGACCCAGGAGCAGGCGTTGTAAACTATGCCCGGTGGCGTGTATAATTCTAATGGAAGCGATGCTTGCATAAACTTCAAAGAGGGCTCATTTGATTCGAAATTGAAATATCTAGTTCAATTTTTAAGAGTCAAAAGAAAAGGGAGGGCACCTAGCCTCCTTCCCTCCACGCTATTTTTTTCTCAAATCCATCCGATAAGAACTTTGAGATAGTCATTTTTTTAATAGTTCAAAGATCATGTAAAGAAAGTTCCTTGGTCGAGAGAGCCCCTCAGGGCCCGAGGCCAGGCGTTGTAAGTTATTCCCTGGGGGTGTATATGGTTCTTATGCAAGGGATGCTCGTAAAAACTTCAGAGAGAGCTTATTTGATTGGAAATTGAAATTTCTAGCTCAGTTTTTGATAGTGAAAAGATATTGGAGGATAACTATCCCCCCCCCCCACACGCCCTTTCCCTCCAAATACATCCGATAAAAATTTTGAGATAGCCATTTTCTTATACAAAACTTATTATATAACTTAGAAAAACATTTTCTTATACAACTATTTTCTGATAACAAAAACTCAGGTGTCGACACAACCCCCTAGGTTATGGGGGCAGATGTTGTAAGTTATACGCTGGGACATATATGGTTCTTATGAAAGGATACTCGTATAAACTTCAGAGAGGGCTCATGTAATTTGAAATTTAAAGTTGGAGTTCACTTTTTAAGAGTCAAAAGAGATCCAAGGGCAACTAGCCCCCCACCCCTTCTTTTTCCAAACCCATCTGATTAAAATTTTGAGATAGAAATTTTGTTAAGAATAGTTCAACTGTTGGATAAGAACAACTCCGGTGCCAATACAACCTCCCAGGGCCTAGGGGAAGGCATTCTAAGTTATGCCCTGAAAATACGCATGGTTCTTATGAAAGGGATGCTCGTATAAAATTCATAGAGGGCTAATTTGATTGGAAATTAAAAATTCTAGTTCCCTGTTTAAGATTCAAGAGATTGAGGGGTAACTAGCTCCCCCCCCCCCCCCTTTCACACCCAATTTTTTCCAAATGCACCTGATCAAAATTTTGAGATGGCCATTTGATTTAACATGGTTAAAAGCCTCAATAATTATAGATTTGGCAATCACAGGACATTCCCTCCCCTGCAGCCCCTGGATAAATGGCTCTAAGTTACTTAAATATAAGGATAAATAAAAGTTCAATTAGGGATAAACTCATATTAATAGACAGTGGTTTTCACGAACAGTGATAAAATTTCACAAAAAACAATAGATATTTCGGTCACTGCATATATGACCGAAATATCTAGTATTTATTGTGAAATTTTATAATGACAAAGATATACTAAAGAAAATTGACCTGTTTTCTCTAGATACTTGAATTATACAGGCTTATCTTAATTTTTTCGAGATTTTTTTGCAAAAACTAAATTTCACCAAGAGGGGGGGGGCAGAATGAGGTGAGGGGGAGCGAACATGGGTCTGGGTAGGGCAGTTTCCACCTGCCACTTAGCAAATTATGCCCCTGTTTTTTTACATGTTTCACCTTGTGTAAGTTTAATTTTAAAAAAAACAGAGTTTTTCTAAGGGAAGTAAAGATCGAAATTGAAACTTAAGACAAAACTTAAACAATTTTTGCTTATTCCTTAAGAGTGGAATATATAAAATTTTGATTCTATCATGCTTCTACCCCCCTCCCCCCTTTGGGCCGTAAAGACACCTATAAACATTTTTGTAGCTATTTTATCCAATGGACAATTTCCTATCAATATTTCCATGTCTATTTTATAAAATATTAATCATATTTTATACTAAAAAGAAATACGATTTGTCTATTACCCTCCTCAAAGCACTTGCACAAAGAAAGAAAAACGAGCAAAAATGGGGTTTTTATAGGCCAAATGAAGATACTGAAAAAACAAAGCGAATATTTCGAGAGGACAAACGCCTCTCTTCTTCAGTGCGAAACGAAACGATGTATCAATAAAAGCTAAAAAATTAAAAGAATTAAAACCAACTACCTAACAACCATAAAAGCGAGTTATTCGCCAATATCCGCGATTTGCACAAAATCCAAAAAAATATGAACTGCCATCGACGGATACTAGCGACCAACTGACAAAGAGAAGGAAACCAATTCATTCAATCGAAAAAACAAAACGAACCAGCAATTAAATAAATTGGATAGTTCCACATTCAGATAGTTCCACAGAAAACACAAATCAAAGGGAAAATTCAGTTTATCTTGGTCTCCCATATGTTAAAGGGATTTCAGACCACATTTACAAAAATTCTAAGGAAAAATAACATTTACACTTATTATAGACCCAGAAAAACTATCAGGTCCCAAATTTATCAAGGTAAAGACCCTATCCCGATAGGTGAAAACTCCGGTTTGTACAGAATTCCTTGTTCGTGTAGTCTTTGGTATATCGGAAGAACTAATCAGCGACTAACTGATAGATTAACTCAGCACTCTAGTTCAATTAATAATACACTTAAAAAGCGAGAAAAACCAGAAAATTTTTACTCTGCCCTTGCAGAGCACATTTTTAAAAAACCAGACCATACTATTTTGTTTAATCAAGCTAGTCTTATTTCGCATGACAAAGGTATTGTCCAGCACTACAGAGAAGCTGTTGAAATTTATAAATACCAACATTTAGGTCTAGCTTTAAACAGAGATTCCGATGATTTAAGAATAAGCGAGTCATATTTCGGTTTTCTCAAAAGAGAAGCCGATACTTTAGTTATCCCTGAAATAAACTTTGAACCACTTTCCCAGTCATCTAATCAAACACGTGAACAACCCCTTAGGTCTCAAAGGGTGTCTGCAAGAAATGCATTAATTAAAATCCGAAATCAAATTACATAGTTCTCCAATTTATTTAATTGCTGGTTCGTTTTGTTTTTTCGAGTGAATGAATTGGTTTCCTTCTCTTTGTCAGTTGTCCGCTAGTATCCGTCGATGGCAGTTCATATTTTTTTGGATTTTGTGCAAATCGCGGATATTGGCGAATAACTCGCTTTTATGGTTGTTAGGTAGTTGGTTTTAATTCTTTTAATTTTTTAGCTTTTATTTATACATTGTTTCGTTTCGCGCTGAAGAAGAGAGGCGTTTGTCCTCTCGAAATATTCGCTTTGTTTTTTCAGTATCTTCATTTGGCCTATAAAAACCCCATTTTTGCTCGTTTTTCTTTCTTTATGTGATGTCAGGCCAATGTGGTTTAAGAAATTATCTTCAAAGCACTTAATAGTTACGAGCAATCATATCAACAGGTTTGACATAGCTAACCACACTTCTCCCCCTTAAACATTTTATACACCTAATTTAAAATTGTACTTTTTGCTTTGACTCAGTTTTTAAAAAGGAATGGTATTCACTCCTCCCAAAGCCTCTGAGTAAGCTATATACAAGTCTTCACTCTTTAACCCTAAATTGGGATTTGTATTTTTCTTCTTTTTTTGAATTATCACTGATAGTTAATCTTTTATTTGACTCAGGGGATATAGGCAATTCAACTTTCCCTTAGTCAATAAGGTTCAACTAAAAAAAAATTATAAAGTTTATAAAATTTATAAATATATAATTCTATATTACTTTTTAATATAATATATAATTGTAAAAAAAATCATAAAAAGACCAAAACTATGAAAGATTTGTTGCATTATTAAAGACTTTACATAGGGAAATCTAAAATTAAATGTCTTAGATTTCCGAAATAATTAAGAAGGTTGGGACTCTTGAAGTTAAAAAAGGATTTCTCTATTGAAATTCAAGAAAAAAGAACCAAAATGAAGTTTAACTTCTCAAAGAGATGAAAGCCTGTTGCATTGCAAAGGCTTCAAAAAAAAAATATATATATAAAACTTCTAAAATATAAAATATGAAAAATAGAAATTTGTAAGGAAATAAAACAAAAACGACAAAATAAAATATTATTTAATTTGAAATTTCTATAAGAATCTGCAGTTCTATATTGCTAGTAAAAATAATATATAATTGTATGAAAACTATAAAAAGATAAGAAAAATTAAAATTTGCTGCATTATAAAGGCTTTACTGAAAGAAATTTGAAATTCAAAGTCTTAGATATCCGAAATGCTTAAAAAACTGGGATTTTTGAAATTAAAAAGGGTTTCTCTATTCAAATTCAAGAAAAACAGAGTCAAAGTGAAGCTTAACTTTTTTTAAAAGATGAAAACCTGTTGCATTACAAAGGTTTCTAAAAAAAATGTAAAAACATCTAAATTATAAAAAAAGAACCTTCTTAGAAAAATAAATATAAAACTAAAACATAAATATTGTATAATTTATCAAAGTTTTAAATATATATATAATTCTAAATTACTAAAAAATAATTTATATTTGTATTAAAACCATAAAGAGATAAGAATACATCATAAAGACTTTGCTTAAATAAATCTGAATATTAAAGTCTTTGAACTCCAAAATTCTTAAGGAAACTGGGATTTTATTGTACAATATAAATCCAATCTGTTTATAATTGTGCGATTGATTTGATCAATCTGCAAAGCAACTGTGCGGCGGTCAAAGACTTGCAAAATCTGTGTCACATATCTTGATTCTCCCAAATTAACCAGTGACGAACAAAACACATCTAGGGGTTGTAATAATAAGAACCAGTTTAAATTACGATTTGACTTCAAACCCTAGAAGAAACATGTTAAAAATATAATCGAAGACTAGAAGGAATTTCTTCTCATTCAGATATTGAACTGGAAACTATTTTTATCTTATCAAACAGTTCGTGGAAAGAACTGTACGTAAGGAGCACAGTTTATATAATTATCCAATAAGTTTATCGCAGATCATTTCTGGTCTTCGTTCTCCGTGCGAACAAAAAGCTCCTCCCACTTATTTCTTGACTTATGGATCAGTGGGTTTGCGTCTATCAATGAGAAATGGTTACAAAGTGCATTATTCGTAATAGCGGGTTTCCACTTATTTCCGATTGTTTCGCGTCTGACTTGTCTACCCATGAAAAGATCTGATGCCGCTTATGTTTATATCTGCAAAAACGTTCTCCGGAGCACTCGCACCCCGGTCCGGGTTTTTATAATGGGTGAGATAGGGAATGATCATACTGGATGATAATATAAACTGTGGTAAGGAGCGACTCAGGCCTATGGCAATCAAAGCTCTAAAAACGGGTTTTGATTGCAATTAAGTTTTAATTTTACCCATAAAAAGCCAAAAGCCTAAGAGATTTTGCTTGACCAAAGAGATACCCAATAATTCGAAATTTAGTTGTTTTTTTTTTCAGAAGAAATATAACAGATGCATGTTTAGTTTTTATTAATTAAAAAAAAAAAAACATTTCGAACAAGAACTTTTTCTAAGAAAAGACCATGTTAGGCTTAAGACCAGCAGAAATAAAAACCTATTATAACTCAACCTCAAAATAACCAGAAATTACTATGTAAGAGTGAAACCCAAAACGAACAGAAATTAATTAAACAATAAAACGTAAAACAGGTACTAATCTGAATGAAAAGATAAACATTAAACGAGTAAAACTTAATTTGAATTTGGAGATCAAGCTAAAAATGAACAAAAGTCACTACAAACAAGAGTTTGAGTATTGTCTCTTTCTCTCACTGTAAAAGTCTGAAGTGTACTGCGGCATCGGCACTTTATTGAAAACACATTGTATTACAAATATTGTCTTTTGTACTTATTACAACATTAACGAAAAAATGGTAAAATAAAATCTTGAACTGATGAACTTTCAGCAGTTAATATTATTAAATATCAAATATTCAGTTTAATTTTATTTGTTTTATTAAAGACTGTCCCAGACATTTGGCTACTGCTCTCTTCCCTAACTGAAAAAGTCTAAAGTCCTCTGTGTAGTTTGCGCTTTACAGAAAACGAATTATATAAATAATTTCTTTTATACTTATTACAACAGCAATTCAGCAATTAAGATCATTATATACCAAATATTAAGTCTAATTTTAATACTTCTAAGACTGCTCAAGACACATATAGTTTTCGATAAAGCCGAAAAGACGCAGAGGGCTTTAGACTTTTAAAGTTGACTATAGTAAAGGTCATAAGGCTTCTATGTTGTGTTCTTTGTCGGGAAGTGGTGTTTTCTGCCATTTCGAGGCATCACACTACGTGGTGCTACGCCCCGAAGGGGACAAAGTTTTATTGGTTGAAAATTCCGAGATAGCCAATTGATTCCAAAGCTTGTAGAGGTTGAAAGGCGGTTGTAGATGTTGCAGGAGGTTCCCATTTGCAGAGGAAGCCATACCACAGAATGGTGTATTCCTTTTTGAAAAGTCAAATATTCTATACAGCATAAATGTTTAATATGGAAATTTATCTTAGCGCTTAACTTACCTAAGTTGATCTAATCGATTTATCATGAAATTATATTTAGTTACGTATAATTATGCATCAGTCATTATGAAGAAGTCATGGCTGGTCATTCGTGGGTGGGGTAGAGGCATATACCTCACAGAAGAAATTTCAATGCCCTAATTGTCTAACTCTCCATGATCCTTCAGACAAGCACACAAAAGTAATGGAGAGCAGAATTTGATCTCTCATCTCCCTTCATTTAGGTGAAACCTAAATAATGATGCTTCGGCCCCCCGTTTACCACAGTAATAATAAACCAACAGTAAAGAAAAATATACTGTCAGTGAACAAACTGGTTAACCTGATTTTTGAAGACCAGTGTGCATCAAAGTTGAAGGCTACACTCGAATCTGTAAATACCATAGTTCAAGGTTACCATATTTCTCATAGTAAGTGGTACGTCAGATTGCACGAATGGTTTTTGACAAATAACAAATAACGATTTTTTCAACATTTTTACAAACGATTTTCAGAGTGATTTAGTACATTGTGACGAGGAAAATTTTTATTCTGGTCAACAAGTCTAATTATGACGGATTGATAAAAGTTGTTCTTCTAATCAAAAATGATTTATATTTTCCAGACATTTATAGACAAAATAGTTCAATTGAAAGACAGACGGTGAACAAATTAGATAGAATTGTCAGTGAATTTATGCTGGGCGCTGAATATAGCATCAAGAAATGCAAACGAGCTTAGAAAATAAGTTTGGTTTGGTAGTTTCTCTTGTCAGACCCAAATAGCAGCCTAGAATCAAAACCATCAAGATATATTGACCCTTGCACGATTTCAAAATATCAAGTCAGGCTGATCTTATGTTTTAAACATAATGAGACTAAATGGATACTATCGGTGTCTTGCATGGAATTGAAGCTCCTAAGAGATGAGAATTGACCCAGGCTGTAAGTGAAAAGTATTTTTGGCTGGTGCTTTTAGTGCCAAATTTGAATTATTGCATTTATGGCCGAAAAATACCTAGAAAATAAATTCTTCTTTATTTTGTTATGCCCCCTTATCTCCCTACCTTTAGTGCCGATAAGCTTATGTAAGCTTATATGTTACAAAGGAAATAGTTTTCACCAACAAGAATGGTGCTATCGCCCTGGAGGACCTTTATTCAGGCTTAGCCCAAATGAAGTGAAATTAGAGATTAGATTAGATCCTGTGTATTTCCCTGCACAAGATATTATACATAATTTGCAAAACTGAGTTAAAAAAATCATAGTGAAATGTTACTAATTATTTAATAAGGGTTAAATTCTTTTCTCAAAATTAATTATGCAAAAAAGTGCATTTGACTCAAAAATTATAACAAACCTTAAGCACTTAAAATTTCAGCATTTACAATTCTGCTAGCTGGTTTTATAAACAAGCTTCAATTTCAATTGGGTACTGACTCTTTACTGAAGCTTAACTGACGCTTTTTTCACACTAAGACACTGTTTTTCGTGAATAATCTGCTCAGAATGTTTAAGTGCATTTATCCCTAAAGCAAGTAAGCAAGTAAGTTTATTTATAACCTGCAATGTAAAATAAAAGCGGAGTAAAAAACGGAAAAAAATATTATAATCTACAAGGAAATAATAAGAAAAACACAACATAAATAACGTAACAATATCCACTGAATCACTGATCTGTAAAAAAGGAAGTGAGAGGGTCACTGGCACATATCCTCCTTGGAGTATTGGTCCTCAGATCCTTAGCGATATTATCAAGCAGCACTAAAGGGTCCATAAGTCCAAAATGAGAAATAATCTTGTGATTTCTGTACCACCATGGTAAATATAGCAAGAATCTACAATATTTAAAATAGCCTCTCTTTAGCCGAAGACGGTCTTTTTTCCACATTAGAGGCTGAAAACTGGAAAGAAAAATAAATGTAGGAGAACAAAAACTATGGTAAAGTTTACATAAGGCTCAGTGGCCGTACCTTCCTCTTTAGGCGAGATTTTACCATATGAGATGCCAATACACAGCAAAGCACAAGCAACCAGAGATGAGCATGTAGTCGAAAGTGTATCAGAAAGTGACATGTTGAAAATTTTTTTTTTAATTTTTGATCGTGTTTCAAATAATACCGTGAAATCTGGCTCCCCCTCCATGAAAAATTCCCTTTTCTCAAGAAAAACTCCTCCATGGAAAGTGCTTCATTCGTGAAACCCCTTTCCACATGGAAAATTCCCTCAAGAAAATTCCACCTCCTTGATGAAAATAGCACCGTAAAATGTTTTGCAGATGACTCCCAAAATTTTTCGATGGAGAATTTCTCAGGCAGAAAATTCCTCCCCCCTCCACAGGAAAATCCCACAGACAATTCCAACCCCTTAGAAAATATCCCTGGACAACTTCCCAAGAACATCTCAAAATGTCAAACTGAGTCGAAAAAGAGAAAGTAAGACAAATAAAATGAATTTCGTATACAAATTCTGTCAAATTTACACTGTGTAAAATTTACTCTGATATGTTTATCCTCGGAAGTTTTCCTACCCACAGAAAATTCTCCTCGTGGAAATCTCCCCCCAGCCAAAAATCCCCCCCCCCCTTTAAATGTCTCTATGCTTCTCAATAACAAATACCATACGTAAACAATTGGCAAAGTTTATAACTTACAGCCCTTTCCTCATTAGCTATGGATGGGGAGGGGGTCATGTCCCCTCTAAAGGCATAATTATTGGACCTTTCAAATATGTTGAACAAAATGCCATCTCAAAATCTTGATCGAACGACTTTGGGGAAAAGGGGCGCTTGTGGGGGGCTATATGTCCTCCAATCGTTTTGGTCACTTAAAAAGGACATTCTAATTTTTAATTTCTGTTTGAATACGCCCTCCCCAGATCTTCTAGGATCATTGGTTCGAAATGATCGGCCCTGGGAAATAACACACATCCTTGATCCTTCTGGCCAAAAATACAAAATTCTGCATTTTTGCTGATGGGAGCTTGAAACCTCTGCAGAAGATTTCTCTGAAACGCTGATTTTTAACCTTTGATGGGCAACACTAAATTCAATGAATCTCATATATATGGAATGAGCAAAAAAATCCAATTTTTTATGGATCTATTGATAATAAAATGCTGTATTTTATAGTTTTGGTATATGAGGTTCTTTTATTTACAAACTAAATATGGGTATGCCCGGCTGAGAGTTTGGCTCGTATTACAAAATTCTCATATATGAGAATCACATATGTGTACGTTGGGGGGTATTAAGTAGATTAGATAAACCAACAAGGTATCTGATATAAGTTTATTCCACTGGTAAATAGCAACACATGAATGCAAGTGTGGATTATACATTATTAAGTAAGACTATTTATCTTCAAAGCCAATTGACAAACTCTTCCTTCTTGCTTTGTTCGTGTGAAAGTGACTATGATGTCATTGTATGGCATCTCTTGAGTCAGCCTTCCCTTAATAATTAGCAGGAACAATGATGTCAATCAGTTGTGGCTGATTGAAGATCTTAAGTAGTTCTTAACCCGACGAAGGGTGGAGAAGGATTTTTTTCCTGTGCAGTTTGTTGCAGGTACACAAAGAAGCATTCTTAAGGCAATGTCAATGTTTGGATAGACCAAAACCACGCAAAACTTTTCTAACATCAGCTAGAGTCATACTTTTTTCCTTCATCAG
>JAQQPU010023151.1:0-13473 GCA_029168905.1 Artemia sp. Kazakhstan ARC1039 | reverse complement strand
TCTGATTTTTCCCTTAGAAAAAAAAGAAGAAGAAACTTAGATCGAAATCCCATACGTTACTTAGACTATAGACTATCTGAATTACACTTACTCCTATGCCTATCTACCTCAGTTCTACCCTAGGTAGGATGGATGATAGACTATCATCAACAAGGGAAATTAATCAATTTTATACAACTCTCAAAAAGTTATGCCAGCTTTGCCTCTCACAAACACTATCTACCTTGGCTTTACTGTAATTAGTCACGGCTAATTATTATTCAAGAGCAATTGAGAAATGTACCATCTCTTTAGCATCATTTCTCTATCCTTTTACCTTAAACTAAAATAATAATTTCAGCCTTTTCTGTTTCTTTTCTAAGGTTACCGACAATTTCAATTGAGAATTTAAAACAGATGGAAATGCCTGTTGCCACTTGAAATATTTAGTCTAAGAAAACTCTACAAGTTTCAAAGCAAAGCTCAACCAGTTTCTAAGAATGCAATTTTCTCTTTGATTTCCAGCCATCTGACCTTTTCTCCTCGTTTAATAACAATTTTATTTTACGTTCAATACTCCTGCCCCCTTTGGAGTATTTTAAAAACAATTTTCCCAACTGAGACCTTTCAAGTTTATTGCCCCACTGAGAAGTGTAAATTTTCGGTACATTTGATTTTCGACTATTTAAGTCAATTTGTCAACAGTGGACACACAAATGGTGCAATATTAAAAAGAATATGAGTTTTCCCCGTCTAACAATTGGTATAGATAGACTTAGACAAACCGATCTTTTCTGGCACTTAAAACAGGGTCACTTAGAATAAAATAAAATATGATAAGCAATTCAATTTTGAGGAGGGGGCTGAAATTACAATTTGAATGGATATTTTTTTAATACAAGAGACCCTATATTTGAATATATGGATTCCTTAAAAACAAAAACAAAAAACAAGAAAAAACCGCAATTCGAGTTTTATTTAATTTAATAGAAGGGGCATTCAAGTACAAAGAAGTAATTTTCATATCAATAGCAGTAACGACAACATTAAAACGGTAACTAATTGAATATATGGATTACTTAGAAAAAAAAAAGTTTCATTTAATTTAATAGAAGGGACATTCAAGAACAAAGAAGTATTTTTTGTATCAGTAGCAGTAATGACAGTGTCAAAACGGTAACTATTTGAAGATATGGATTACTTAAATAAAATGAGATTAAATTAATGCCATAGAAGGGACGTTCAAACACAAAGAAGTAGCCTTTATGTTTGTAGCAGAAACAGCAATGTTAAAATCGTAACTATTTGAATACATGGATTCCTTAAAAGAAAGAAAAATAACAGAAAAAATATACATTTTGAGATATGATTAATTTTAAAAAAAGGCAGTGAAGCTTAAAGAAGATACTTTTATATTCGTAGTAGTAATAACAGCATTAAAATGGTCACTATTTGAATATATGGATTTCTTAAAAAAAAAAACTAATTTCGAGTCTTTTTTTTTAATTTCATAAAAGGGACATTCAAGCAAGGATAAGTAATTTTTATATTTATAGTAGTAATAACAATGTTCAAATTGTAACAATTTGAATATATGGAATCCTTAAAAAAACAAAAACAAAAAAAAACACACATTTTGAGCTTAAATCAATTTCACAGAAGGTTCCGTAAAGCACAGAGAAGTAGCCTTTATCTTTATAATTTAAAGTTTGAATTTGAATTAACTGAGATCAGCTAAATTGAATTAATTCAAATAACAAACTAAATTAATTAATTGCTATTAATCTAAGTTAAATAAATTGAGTTTAAATTAATTTAATCTCACTTTATTTATATTTTAATTGATTAAATCAACGAATTGTTTTAGCGAGGTATTTGTACCAAGGTATTTCTACAGAAGGTTGATTTTTGTTTATTTTCTATGAATAGTTAAGTACTAGTATGTGATAGATTGCTTGTTAGACATTATGGTCGAATGTCCAAATAGCATTCGACGAAGCACTAAGTTGCTCAAAAATTACCATTCTTAAAATATTTTCAATGAAAACTTGACACATTCTAAAAACATATTTTGAGATGTAAT
This sequence comes from Artemia sp. Kazakhstan ARC1039, assembly GCA_029168905.1. NCBI lineage: Eukaryota > Metazoa > Arthropoda > Branchiopoda > Anostraca > Artemiidae > Artemia > Artemia sp. Kazakhstan ARC1039. The sequence continues at coordinate 11,411 of JAQQPU010023151.1, read as the reverse complement.
TAATTTCATAATAGGGACATTAAAAGCAGAAATAAATAAATTCTAAATTTGTAGCAGAAATAGCAATGTTAAAAAGGTAACTATTTGAATACATGGATTCCTTAAAAAAATAAGGAGACAAAAAACAACAGAAAAAACAAACATTTTGTGATATAATTAATTTCGACAGTAAAATTTTATGGCTGATTTGAGAATTTTAATGATGCTCACTGCCATCTATGCCGGTCCTTTGAGTAAAATTCTGTATTCTATTCAATTGATTCTGAATAATCTGTTCCCATTTCTCTGATCAAATAGTTCGTGGTAACGAACTGTAAGTAAGGAGCGATCCGGCTCAATAGTAACCAAAACTCCAAAAAATTGAATTTTGATACCAATAGATACATCAAAAGAATCGAATTTTTAAGCTGATTTCAAATATGTAAGTTTCATCAAGTTTATTTCACCTATCAAAAGTTACGAGCCTGAGAATATTTGCCTTATTTTCTAAGAAAGGGGAAAACGTTTACGTTTACCATTGTTTACTAAAAGCCATAGAATCTTAATGAAAATCACACCATCAGATTCAGCTTATCAGAGAACACTACTGTAGAGGTATAAAGCTCCTATCTGCGAAAATGGGGAATATTGCATTTTTTTTGGTCAGAAGAAAGATCATAGATGCGCATTTATTTGTTTTTTTTTTCTTCTCAGGGGTGATCGTATCAACCCAGTGATCCTAGAATATCGCGAAACGGCTCACTCGAACGGAACTTAAAAGTTCTAGTGCCTACCAAAAAAATTAGAGACCAGCTAGGCCCCCTCCCATGCTCATTTTTTTCCCAAAGTTACCCGATCAAATTTTTAGATAGCCATTTTGTGCAACTTACTCATAAATCTAATAGCTATGTCTTTGGGGACGACTTAATCCCCCACAGTCCCCGGGGGAAGGGCTGCAAGTTATGAACTTTGCCCATTGTTTACATATAGTATTGGTTATTGGGAAGTATACAGAGGTTTTCAGGGGGGATATTTTCTGGTTGGGGGGTCGGGGAGAGAAGGTTACTTGGGAGGATCTTTCCATGGAGGAATTTTTCGTGGGGGAAGGGAATTTTTCATGAAGGGGGCGCCGGATTTCCCAGCATTATTAAAACCGCTGTGAACTTAAAAAAAAAAAGTTTTTTCAACTGAAAATAAGGAGCAACATTAAAACTTAAAACGAACAGAAACTATTACATACATGACGGATTTCGCCCCCTCGTCAATACCTCACTCATTACCCTAAAACATTTTTTTTTTAGTACTTTCAAAAGAGCTATTTATTCCAATTAAACCCTTTGTGATTCAGGGGTCAATCTTAAAGAATTGGAACAAAATTCGAACTTAAGCGTAAAGAGCGAGGTATTGAAGAGAGGGCGAACCCCCTCATATCCGTAATAATTTCTTTTCGTTTTAAGCTTTAATGTTGCTCCTTAGTTTCTGTTGAAAAACTTGTCTTTTTTTTAACTTAATTTTCGAAGACATGATTAACTATTTTGTTTCAGAATTTCAAGCTTTTCTTGTTTAAAAATTCAGGCTCAAATCCCTTCAACAGTCGATCGATTTTGTTGACTTTATGGAAAAAAATATATAAAGTTTAGTTTGCTTCCCAACATATTTCCCAGCGAGTTAACTTGTTAGTATTACCAGTGACTAATAAAAAAAAACTTTTTTTAATTAATATCCGTAAAAGTCGTAATAGCCATAAAGGAGGGGGTGGGATGTCAAACCCGGAAGCATAGTCATTTAACTTTCGGACTATTCGTACAAACTGGCTATCTCAAAATTTGGATCGGATGCATTTGGGGAAAAAGAGCATGAAGGGGGAGGGGCTGGTTGTACTTCGATCACTTTGGATTCTTAAAAAGAGAACTAGAAATTTCAGTTTCAAATCGAATCAGCTCTCTCCGAGGTTTATATTACCACTGCCACAGCTTCCATAAAAAAACCTTATATTTTAACAATGTACAATTTCCATAACTTACAACCCTTGGCCCGGGCTGCGGGGGTTGTGAATCAGCCCCCTTTAGAGTTTATATGACTAATTTTTCCATATGAAGTGCCTCTAAAAAAAAAAAATTAAAACATTGAACCCTTATGGCTCTTTACTATAGCCAACGCTATAGCGTTACCTATGACATTTATTCATAAGCTATGACATTGTGACCTATGACCTATGACATTGTGATCATTTTTAACGAGCGATCATTAGAACTACCGAAACTAAAATAGTTTTGCGATATGCTAGATACTTAATAATTTTATTGTGATTCCAATCAAATCACTCACTCCTTCCGATTTGTTTATTATAAGCTAGCCAAAGATCCATCCAACACAAAAAAAACAACAATGGCGTAAGCAGTTTTGTGAGGACTACAGAAATAATCTTTTGCCCCCTTTCCCCAAAATTTGCATTTTATAGTGAAATCTACTGACTGTGTACGATCTCTATACAAAACATACTCGGTTGCCTTCAGGCTTCAAAAATAAATGCATGTTAAATACATATTAAATTTAATTAATTGAAAATATTAGAACTAAGCATTAAATTTACAAATTTTGAATACTTTTAGGAAAATATATGTAACAATTTGCTCAAATTAAAATAGAACCGGAGTGTATAACAAATATCCAAAACTGAAAAAAGAGATAGCTATTTAAACTGACACTGCATTAAAAAAAAAGCGATTTAGCTACAACACTGTTAATGTTAAAAGAAACAAAGTGCGTCAAAAACATCATTTTGGTGATCATTGCATGCATAAAACATGCCGAATATAAATAAATATTGGTAAATATAAACAAATATAAATAAATATAAATATTGGTGAAGAAACTTCGAGACAAGTGTTTTCAAACATGCTGGCGTATCACTTCTGGGTTTTCCGGGTTATTTTTTGAATTTTCCTTGGTTATGATAATCTTTAGAACATAATTTTTGCTGGCAAAAAGTTATGATTAGTCTGCAATTTAACGTAGAGAAGTCGGCTTTTTAGTTTTTTAAAACAACTGACAGAGGTTGTAGCGGGTCGGAAATTTCTATAGTAAGGCTAGATGAGATTAATGCCATCAAATCCCAATACGTACATTGGTCTACCGATAGGTCCGCTTTGAGAAACCCGAAATAAGCTTCTTGACCAAATTTAAAAAGTTGCGCATTGCGCCTACTGGAGTGTTTCGATAGTTGTTCCGTGTTTTAAGGCTTCACAAGCTACATTCTATTTTATTAGTCTTGTAATTCATTGAGAATCAAACCTGATCTTCCCAAGTTTACTCGGGAATAGCAGCTTGAAAACTCTATAATAGGGTTCTCAGACATGTTGAATTTCAAGGTGTCACTTTTATCAAGAAAACACTTGGTGTTGTCTTTTATTCCAACTCTCTTATTGGAGGACACAAAATAAAAAACAAAAACAATTATAATCAAAAAGCTCAATATATTAACAAAAAAAAAAAAAAAAAACTAACCTGCATATTGGCTTTTCATTAATAAAAAGACAGGTTCCATTATTCTTGCAATTATCAGAAGAACAATCAGGGTGAGAAACAGTCGGTGTCGTAGTTTTTTCATAGCACAATTCAGAGTTATAGTCTTCTATCGTGCAAACATCAGTCTCACACCGTGACCCCGTGAAACGAACTTGACATGAGCATGTCAATTTATTTGGTGCGCGTTGACATGTTCCCCCATTTTGACAAAAATCAAAGCACATATCAGTCTCACATTTTCTACCAGAAAATCCAGGGGGACAATCACATTGTGGAACTCCTATTAAACTCATCGTGCAATTCCCCTGAAAAAGAATATCGGAATTGGTGAAGTTGGTCAGAAGCGTCTGTAATATAGATTTTGTGTTTTTGGACCAAGAAATAGCTGCTATTTTTCTGCCTAGAAACAAGAAATGAAATTTATGAACCTTGGCCACTAGCAAATCAATTCATTTCATTTCATTTCAATTCATTTCAAGTATGTTGTTTAAATCGTATTAAATATATTGTACAGCTCCCTGAAATGTTTGATTTGGTCAGATGTTTGATTGATTTGGTAATTTGTGATTTTGGTAGAAATCGCCAATCGAACATTAATTAATTTATATTAATTTTTATCTAGGACACCCAAATCATCTGTGAGATTTAAGTCTTGCCTTCGGCTCCAGAAAGGTTTCGAGAAAGGCAAAATTATGCTCTATGCAGTCTTGCTACATTTTTCAAATTTACAAAGCAATCGAAAAGGGGAGGGAGCTTTCTGACCTTCGCTATATTCTGTCCTTTCACTTGTATTTGATTGGGTTTTCTTTGGGGCAGGGAGGAAAAATTAATGTTTGATTTGGCGATTTGGTCAGGTTGATCAAGAGGGTCTGCAAAACTTAACTGTGTTTTTAGACCGCAAAATAGCTGCTATTTCTCTGTCTAAAAACATAAAATCAAGCTTCTCAAACCCTGGACGCGAATGAATCAGTTTATTTGAAGCACGTTGAAACGTTACACTTGTTGAGGTTGATTAAAGAGGCATGAAAAACTTGACTTTGTGTTTAAGAAGGCTTTTTTCTTTTGTGTTCTTGTTTTCTTGCGTTTTTACTTTATTTATTTAATGTTCGTTTTCAATATTATATTGAGGGTAAATCGAGGAGTTTGTCTCCAGATAGTTTTGTGTGTTTATTCTTTCTTATGGAAGTGATTATTTTGAATTCAAATATAACATTCTGTTCCGTCGCGATGAACCCCCGGACCAAAACAGAAAGGAAAAAAAAACCATTTTGACAGAAGTTAAAGCACATATCAGTCTCAAATTTCCTGCTCGAAGATCCAAAAAGAAAACCATATTGCGATTTAGCGATGTTGATCAAAAGGGTCTGCACAACTTGATTTTGTGTATTTAGACAGAAAAAAACAACACACCAGACTCCAAGCATCTATTTTCTTTTTTTTTACGAAGTTTCACTTGTTCAAAGTTTTTGGCAAACAATGCCCAATAAATTCTGCCACCAAAGCCCAAATCAAAGATAGGCCATCTTTCATTAAGCAGCTTGTTAGGCTGTTGTTACGTCAATAAAAGGCTTTATAATGCAAAGACAAGGATAGGTTTGTATAGCCTAATTACTTTAAATACATGCAAGCCATTTTCACATATTTGAAGACGCTTAGGAATTATAGCTTTGAATATAAAAAGCTAAGAGTCAATCAAGTAGTTAAAGATTTTGGCACTCCCTCTTCCTCAAAATAGAGTTTTCAGTAATAAAGCTTAATTTTAGGAAATATGTCAGTGAAAATACAAGAGAGTTGGAGCACTTGTACTTTATGTACAAGAGAGTTTGCGAGCTAGTAACCAAGAAAAGTACAGTACTAGATGAAAAAGGATCACAGAAGGTATCCGCTCGAAATAGATAGAGCATTTCAAAGAAAAGCTTAATCCTGATTTCCTTCTAAACCCTGCTTTCCTTGACCTGTTTCCGGTTCCTGTCTCAGACCCCAGCCCACCTCCCCTCTATTCTCAGGTTGTGGACGCTCTCCGAGTGCTGAAGACAAATAAAGCCCCTAGCTCTGACGGAATATAAGCAGAACTGCTGAAAACTGGGTGTAAACCACTTATAGACCCTTTACACAACGTCGTACCTGCTACCTGACAAGAGGGACATTTTCCGACTTCTTGGTGCGAGGCTGCATAAGTTACTTTACTGTTTTAAAATGAAATATTTTTTTTCTTAATAAATTGAAGGCTATTTACACGACATCACTTTTCATACATAATTCACAATAAAATTGTAATCTTTAAATTACGTAATAAAATAAGACTTGTACTCAACTTTCAGGCATATTAATTCTTTTAATGGTTTAATATTATATCCACTAATTGCCTAACCTTAGACCTTAGTTCCTCCAGGGCCAGGTGTGGCACATAGGGCATCAACGAAGCCTCGCCAGGCGTCCCGGGGCAGAGCAGCAGCCGAGACGTCCTCCCACTGTGGTTGTAACGGCAACTCAGCACTCCACAGGTCTCGGCCGTCCTGTCGTCAGAGGGTGTGTTTCGGTCACCCTCTTTTTCGTCACCCTCGGGTTGCCACTCGTAGACAGCATTCGGAAGACGGTCTCCTGGCATTCGGAGAACATGACCAAGATAGGTCCATCTTCTCTGCTTCAAGAGATCCGTGACTGGCCGTTGACCTGTTCGTCTGCGGGCCACTACGTTCTTGACCCTAGTCCTGCCACGAAATGTTGAGAATTCTTCTGAGGCAGACATTGAAACTTCTGAGACACAACATTCGCTCTCTTCGTAGAGGGCCATTATTATTCGAACTAGTTTATTAGATACTCCATAAAATTTCAAAATCTTCCATTAAAAAAATTGCGATCGATGGAGTCGAACGCTCTTTCAAAATCAATGAAGAGCAGATACAGCTTTTTATTCCATTCTCTTGACTCTTCCACCATAAGCGTGAGGATAAAAATAAGGACAGAACATAATCTACCAGGCCGGAACCCATGTTGTTCTTCCCTTAGATGTGAGTCAAGAGCTGTTCTCAAACGCTGCAATATAATCGTGGCCAAGAGTTTACTTGGCATTGAAGTCAGGTTGATCTCCCTCCAGTTGTCACAGCTAAGAGCATCTCCCTTCTTTAACAGTTTGACTAGAATACCTCTAGTCCAATCACGTGGGACCTTTTCCACTACTACTAGGAGAGCAGTCCATACATTTAAGAAGGTTTGAAGGGGTGTCTTTAGCATCTCTGTCGTTATCCCATCGACCCACAATGTACGACCATTTTCAAGCTTTTTGACAGCTGCTTCTACCTCTACAGTGCTGAGAGGATCAGCACTTACGTCAATTTGTAAAAACGGGATATCAGGTATAGTTTTTTGGTCATGTGGTTAGGGGACGATTAAGTATATTTTCAAAATGGGATGCCCATCTTTCGTCTACTTTCTTGGGATCTGAAATTACATTCCTGTTTTCATCTTTACCAAGTGAGAAGCGGTTCACTTTTTTTTTTTCCAACTTTCTGTTTGGTTATTGTGTAAGCCATCCTGGAGTCACCTTTCTTCACAGCCTCTTCGGCAAGTGCCACTTTCTCTTCTATCTGGTTCCGCTTATCTCTTCTTGCACTCTTTTTGACAGCACTTTATCCTCTTCTTTATAGCGAAACTGCAGAGTCTTTAATTTCAGGCCTTGACGCATTCAGGATATCTCTCTTCGTTTCCTTGCGCCGTTCAATGAGTTTCCAGGTTTCATCCTGTATCCATTCCTCCTTCTTTCTTTTCTTATATCCAAGATTTGCCTTGGCGGCATCATGGTAGGTATTCTTGATTATCAGCCAGATATCTTCGACACCATGATTTTCAGTTTCTTCTGTTAGATTCAAAGCCTCGAATCTGTTTTTCAGAGAGGTACAGAAATCATTTCGTAATTCTTGGTCTTTCAGTTAGTCGGTGTCAAACTGCCTATAGATACTGGTCACTTACTTTTTTCAAGCTTTCAACTTAATTTGTATTTCAGTCATCATCAATATATGGTCTGAATTAACGTCAGCTCCTTGAAAACCACATACGTCAAATAAGCTGCTTCTCCAACGTCTTGAAATTAGGAAGTGGTCGATTTGGCCTTTTGTCCGACCATCTAGGGACACCCAGGAGTATTTGTGGATTGACTTATGCTCGAACAATGTGCCACCTATGATCAAGTCGTTGCTCAGCACGTAGTCTAGAAGGAGCGCCCGTTGTCGTTGATAACTCCTATGCCATGTGAGCCCATGGCTTCTGGGCAATACTGACGGTCTGCTCCAATTTTGGCATCGAGGTCGTCCACAACGCAGAGAATATCATGAATGGGCACATCTTTGGTAACTGCTTGTAACATTTCATAGAATTTGTCTTTTTCATCTTCGTCGGCTTCATTTGTGGGGGAATAGCAGACAATGATGGTCAGTTTGGAGTGGTTTGAGATGCATCGGACCACCAATAAAGGTTCATTTATAGGGTTCCAGCTTACAATTGCCTTCGACAAGCTAGGTGACATCAAAACTCCGACTCCAGCGTGGTGTGTAGCAGGATCTCCACTAGAAGCCAAAGTGTATCCATCGTCATTTTTCTCTAGTCCGCTTCCTGTCAATCTAACTTCACTTAGGACAAGTAAATCTAGACAATACTATTTCATTTCTTTGAGAACTTGTTGGGTTCTTGAAATCTGGTTCATCATTTTTACATTCCAAAACCCTATTTTGGTGGTTCCTTTCGCCGTCAGAAATCGAGTCCAGAGCGAGCAGGGGTCGTCATCAGGGAGGTTGAAGTATCTGAGGCTATTGTTGGCGTTTCAGTTGCAGTTGGTTTTCCCCAGGGGTGGCCCCACTAGATCCAGGTGTTGGCAGCAAATCCTCAGCCTAACCTTAACCTTTTTCCAGGCTTGGGACTGGCTACTATGCACACATTCGTATACACAATACAAATACATATTCGTATGCACTAATTATCTCTCACTAAAAATTCCAAATTTTGACGATTCTTTTCACCCTGATTGTACAATCCGCGTCTTCTTTTTAGGCACGGGGGGGGGGGCACAAATCTGGTCCGATGAAACAAAATTCCTTGTGTGTATCTAGCTACAATCTTATAAATGTCAATACAAGCAACAATCTTGTCAAACCAAGCTACAATCAAATGTCACTACAAGCTACAATCCTGAAAGTGTCGATCGCCAATCATTATATTTCGTCGTTTGCGGATCAAACAGTCGATTGTGAATCAAATGTACAATCAAACGTCAATCAAGCTACAGTTAAATGTCACTACAAGCTACAATCTTGTGAATGTCAATTGCGGATCATTAAATTTGAATACTACTACTACTAACAAATCACCACAGCACCAAGCCACCTGAGGCCAACACAGCTACGCACGCTCATCCTTCATCCCAATCTATTCAAAGCTTCCCTCTTTACACCCTCCCAGGAACTTCCCATTTCCTTTAAATCTTTCGTTATGACATCCTCCCACCTCAACCGCGGACGACCTTCTTTCCGTTTAGCCCTAGACGGTTGGCCGAAAAGAACAATCTTCGGTAATCTGTCATCCCTCATCCGCAAAACATGCCCTAGCCATCTCAACTTTTCTCTCATTATAGCCCTAGAAAGCGGGACTGAACCACACTTTTCGTACAGCCTACTGTTTGAATAACGGTCAGTCAGCGGGTACCCAGAAAAATCCACAGGCAATTTCTCTGGAAAACATCTAGCAAATATTCATCCGCTTTTCGGAGTACCCATGCTTCAGAGCCATATTTGACCACTGTAATCACTGTAGCTTCCAAAATTCTAATCTTGGGTTGAAGACTTATCTTCCTATTCTTCCAAACTTTTTTTTTAACTGTGAAAAAACACCCTGAGTCTTGGCTATTCTATTTTTAACATCTTCACAACTCCCACAGTCTTTACTAATAATACTACCAAGGTAATTGAAGCTGCCCACCTGATCAACCTTTTCGTTACCCAACGTCACCTTTTCATCTTCACTTATTCTTAGCCTTAGTGACTTAGTCTTCCTAACATTATTTTTTAAACCTATTCTAGCACTCTGAACTCGTAAAACCTCTAAAGTTCATTCATTTTGCTCAGACTTTCATCTAGGAGGCTTAAATCATCAGTATAATTTAAGCCCAGGAGTTTTTCATCCCCATTTGATTCCGTTGTTACCACAAAAAAAAAGTAAACATACACCAACTATGGATCTTACCTGTTCACAATACATGTCACATTCTGATTGCTCACATATTTCCCCCTTATACCCCGGAGGGCATTTGCACTCAACTGCAATGTCTACGGCACTGTTATAGCTGGCGCCATCTTTAGTTACTTTCCCTTTAGTTGGTTGGATAGGACGACAAACTCCACCGTTTAAACACTGGTGACTGGTACACTGCTCACAGTTGTCTCCTAGAAAACAAAGGTTAGAATGTAAAAAGAAGAGAAAGCCTAGAAAAATGGAATAGTAGATATAAGAAGCGAAAAAAAAAATTTGGACGGCTCTGGCTCGTTATCTTTTGAGCAACTGAAGGTGGTCTCCTGGCTATACACAGTGTCAAAAGTGTTTCCCCTTTCATATACCTTACAAACTGAATTAATGTTATTATATTATATTACAAAACTTTTTATATTATATTTTAATATTATTATATTTGAGTTTTTTTTTAGTGTTTTTGATATATTACAATTTATTTTACTATATTATATATTACACATAATTATAAATATCAACTATATGCTATGGTATAAGGTAGATAGTATTTACAAAAAATAGATCCAAATTCAATTTGAAAGATTTTTTTGGTTTCTCTTATTCATAATAAATGCTGTGTAAAAAATAGAAAAAAGAAAAGAAGATCAGAATTGATATTGAAAGTTGTGTCTAATGCCTATTTCAAAACAGAGCAAGTATTGCGTACTTATAGCATGAAGATGTTCTGACTATTATTAATTTTTTTTTAAACTCTATTTTTGTAAAATTTTACAACGGAGAGTTTTATTGTCTTTCATCTTTACTAGCCAAAAAGCCTTTAGGATGACAGGGATGCAAAATAAAAGGAAAAACTTTATCGTATACCCTTATACCCATGGAAAACGCTAAGTCCCTTTAATTCAAACACTAAATTCAAAACCCTCTCCCCCCACAAAAAAATCGGAAAAACACAACTCGATCCAAATATATTATAATATATTAAAACGTATCATATTTTGTGTGCGAGTATGTGTTTATTTTAGTGTCCCCATGTTGAAATGGACTCCCTTGCCTCTCCTGTCTATCGTTTGTTTTTTTTTTTTTTTTTTTTTTTTTTTTTTTTTTTTTTTAATTTTTTTTTTTTTTTTTTTTTTTTTTTTTTTTTTTTACAAAGTTAATTTTCGCTATTGTTATGATTATGATTTAACCTGGATGAATATAATGTTTATAATAAGAAATCCTCCCTTGCGAGAAAAGCAAACTAAAAAAAGTGTAGGCTACTCAGATGGTTAACTGAATCATACTGACGCTTCAGGTTATATTATTTCATCTTCAGAAACGCCTCAGGTACCCGTTGTGTAACATAACGTAATTATTTCAGACAGCGATAGGGTTAAGGTTATCAACATTAACAATTATATAAAGTAACATTTTGATTTTTAATAACTGATTATTTAGCCTATTTCTCATTAATAATATTGTTAATTTTTAATAATGAACATTAAGTAATGTTATATATTTATTTCCAATAGCATCATTAATTTTAACCACCTTTATATGCTATTAGAAATCAAAAAAGCATTGTGACACATTTGGAAAAAAGACAAAGTTTACTGGACTATAGGAAAACATAGTAACAAGTCTGCAGCCACAAGGCTTTTAAGTACTTTATTACCGGTTTCTAACCTGGG
>JAQQPU010023149.1:396-13474 GCA_029168905.1 Artemia sp. Kazakhstan ARC1039 | reverse complement strand
CTAGAACTCTAACTAAAACTCTAAGCTAAGACTCTAAGGTAAAACACTAAACTCTTAACTAAAAGTAAACTAAACTATAACTCTAACTGAAACTCAAAGGTAAAACATCAAATTCTTAACTAAAATTAAACTAAACTAGAACTCTAACAAAAACTCTAAGCTAAGACTCTAAGGTAAAACTCTAAACTCTTAACTAAAACTAAACTAAACTAGAACTCTAACAAAAACTCTAAGCTAAGACTCAGCTAAAACTCTAAACTCTTAACTAAAACTAAACTAAAACAAGAACTCTAATTAAAACTCTAAGTCTAACCTAAAACTCTAAACTAAACTAGAACTTCAACAAAAAACTCTAAACTAAGACTCTAAGCTAAAAACTCTAAACTCTTAACTAAAACTAAACTAAACTAGAACTCTAACAAAATCTCTAAGATAAGACTCTAAGCTAAAACTAAACTCTTAACTGAAACTAAACTAAACTAAAACTCTAAGCTAAGTCTCTAAGGTAAAACAGAACAAGTTCTAAAACTAAAGAACTAAAACTAAAAAACTAACAGAACTAAAAGTAGTAACAGTAGAATATTCGTAGCAGTAGTTGTAGTGAGTATTAGTAGTGGCATGATAACACTACTTTTTGGTTAGTTCAACATTCCCCACAACAAGCCTTGTAAGTTTCAATTTAATGCTCCAAGATATTGCATTACTAAGATATTGCTGATACACCTGTTTGACAACCAGAGTGATTTACTTCAACTTTCCCCTCGACATTCCCTGAAGTTTCGACCTTCATAAACCTAGCCTTCTTTATAGTAGTCATAGTGGAAGTTCTAGGAGTATTAGTAATAGTTGTAGTAGCAGTAGTAGTGGTATTAGTAGTAGGATTCGTGGTAGTACTAACAGAAGTAGTAGTATACACATAGGCCTGTTACCTTCTGGTCATTTGGACATCCCCCTTATGGAAGTTTGAACTTAATACTCTAAGTCGTTCCTCAGTTATTGCTGATATACCCTTTTGACAACTTGTACGGTCATAGTGTATTTTGATTTAGTTCTACTTTCCCCTCAATATTTCCTGAAATTAATTAAAAAGAAAAACTTTCCGAAAAATAAGTTTTTCAAAGAAAAGTAAAGGCCATTTTAAACTTATGCTCAGCACATACAAATACCTGTTAAAATTCAAACTCAAAACGACCAGAAATTACTATTAAAGAATAAATGAAACCCAAAACGGACAGAAATTTAATAAACAATCATAGCAAAAAACATACAACAAGTAATAATAAAAATGAACCAATAGATCTTAAAGCGAGTAATGCTTAAATTGAATTTGAAATTCAAGCTTAAAACGGACAAAAATATTTTTATATTGAAGTATAAATGAAAGTTAAAACAAACAGAAATTAAATAAACCGTCAATGCAAACAAACATACAATAGATATTAATGTAAATGAATAAATAAATATTAAAACGAGTGAAACTTAAATTGAATATGCAAATCAAGCTTGAAACGAACAAAAATCACTACAAACAAGAGTTTGGGTAATCGTATTCGTTTAATCCAATAGTTTTCGTAGCAAACAAAACTGAACGCTAAATTATGCTATTTTTACAGTCATTTAAGAAAAAGAATATCACTTATCTAATGCACTAACAAAATATGGTACGAAGGAATTTCCAAATCTGTTCGTTCGGCACTTGTCGGGTTGTAGTCTGTTCTGATGCCTGATGAGTTTGGGGGTCGCTGCGTTTGGAGGAAGAATTGAGCGATGTTTCTCGTTTGACATGAGTGATTTTTCGAATCTCATTATCAAATCGTGTCTTCGGGCGAACAAAGTGGGTAAGCTAAGAACCACAAGGGCATGCTCGTAACTCTCATACCTGGGTCCAAGAATTATTTTAGTAGCACCTTTTTGAAAGTCTTCTAGTTCCTCTGACATGTAGACAGTGTTTTGTGCTTGGGGACCCCAGACAGGACAACGATATTCAAAGATTGGCCTGATGTATGTCGTGTAAGCCTGTAAGAGCTGACGATCTGAGAAAGCCAGCCTTCGCATACTCGTTAGATTTTGGATTGAGTAGTGTCCTTTTCGCACGATATTGTCTACGTGCAATTTAAACGAGCAATCGCTTGTAAAAGTCATGCCTAGTATTGTCGCGGACGAAACAGTTGGGAAGGGAACATCTGATATTGTAATATCTTGTTTGAGCAGGTTGAAGCGTAGAACTTTCGATTTCTGCTCGTTCAGTTGCAGGCTATTAGATTTACACTGGTTAACGAAGTCCGAAAAAAGTGTTGGTTCGAACTGCTGTTTTGCTACTGCGTTTTCTACTATGTATTTGAGAAGCGAAGACAAGTCGTCAACGAACTTGAAACGCTCCTCAAATTCTGCACGGATTTTATTGATGACTGCAAGGAAAAGGGCAACTAGTTTCGTTCCTTTGGGACAGCCACAAGTAAGTTTGGTCCACTCCGAGCGGATATCATCGGTAAATAACGGATATACCGATTGTCGTCACCCTCGTAGTAAATCTTTCACTAATATCACCTCCTTCTCTCACTGTAAAAGTCTAAAACCTACTGCATCATTGGCGCTTTACTGAAAACCAATTTTATGACAAATATTTTCTTTTGTACTTAATATTGAAAATAAACATTAAAATTATAGTAAAATTTTGAACTGATGAGCTTTCAGCAATTAATATAAATATACATCAAATATCAGTTTAAACTTGTCCAAGAGGAATATAGTTTCACTACAAACAAGAGTTTGGATACTGCCTCCATCCTTAACCGTAAACAAAAACCAAAAGCCTACTGCGTCATTGGCGCTTAACTGAAAGCGAATTATACTACAAATATTTTCTTTTCCAGTTCTTACAGTATTGAAAATAAAAACAAAATTTCAGTGAAATAAATTCTTTAACTGATGGATCTTTCAACAATTAATACCATTATACATCAAATATTCAGTTTGATGTTGTTTATACTTTCCAAGACTGTTGAAGACGCATATAGTTTTCAGTAAAGCGCCAATGACACAGTAGGTTTTAGACTGTTACAGTGAGAGAAGAAAGTGATACCCAAACTCTTGTTTGTAGTAATTTTTGTTCGTTTCAAGCTTTATTTGCATATTAAATTTAAGTTTCACTCATTTTAAGAATTATTTATTCATTTACATTAATATCTATTGTATGTTTGTTTGCATTGATTGTTTATTTAATTTCTGTTCGGTTTAGGTTTCATTTATACTTCAATAGGAAAATATTTTTTTCGTTTTAAGCTTGATTTTCAAACTCAATCTAAGCATTACTCGCTTTAAGATCTATTTATTCATTTATATAATTATTTGTTGTATGTTTTTTGCTTTGATTGTTTATTTAATTTCTGTTCGTTTTGGGTTTCATTTATTCTTTATTAGTAATTTCTGGTTGTTTTAAGTTTGAGTTTTAACAGATATTTGTATCTGCTGAGCCTAAGTTTAAAATGGCCTTTACTTTTCTTTGAAAAACTTATTTTTCGGAAAGTTTTTTTTAAATTAATTTTGTTCGTTTTAGATTGCAAAAAGTTTTAAGTTTTTAAAAATTCCTTGTTTCAAAATCAAACTTTAAAAAAAATAACAAATGTTCATCAAAGTATCAAAACTGGTATCAAAGTAACAATATCAAAGTGAAAAAATGGGTTTGTGTCAACCTCACAAAATGGATATCTCAAAATTTTTATAGAATGGGTTTGGGGGAAAAGGGCGTGGGGAGGCTAATTAACCTTCGGTCTCTTTTGACTCTTAAAAAGTGAACAAGAACTTTCAATTTCCAGTCATAAGAGTCCTTTCCGAAGTTTATACGAGCATCCTTTCATAAGAACTATATATGCCCCTAGAGAATTACTCATAACGCCTGCCTCCGGGCCATGGGGGGTTGCGTCGACACAGGAATTTGTCTTATCTGACCTTTGAACTATTTTTAATGAAATGGCTATTATAAAAATTTTGTCGGATGGGCTTTGGGAAAAAAGGTTGTTGGGGGGGTTGTTGAGGCTTTTTCGTCAGTTAAACATCCCTCTTATTATGCTCTGGTAAATTATCCTCTAAATCCTCTAAATTTATCCTCGATCAGACAACGTTAAAGGGGGGTTGTGGTGGGAAAAATTAACATGGGCTAATATAGGAGAACAAGGTTTTTCGTAAATGTAAATTCGGGGGATAATTTTTTCGGTCTGAAAATATCAAAAGGCCCTAACAGGTCGAATTCTGCTTCGAATGAGTCCTCATTCACCCGGATCAGTTGCCAACTGTGGCTTGTAGGCGTGGATAACAAGAAAAAAAAAGAAATGAACTTTAAGTGGCTATATTTGGTTTTTTGAAAACAGGGAAGGAGTGATCGGATTGAGCTGAAATTTCGAGGATAAGCTCCCGGACCCTAGGAAAGCTTAACCTCTAAATTTCAGCCCAATCGGACAACTTTAAAGGGGGGCTGTGATGGGAGGGTCGAAACTTCCGGCCCAGTTTACCTCATGAAGATAAAGTCAATAACCAATAAAAAAAAAAAAAAAAATAAGGACAGACAAAAAAAAATGAAGATAAAGTCGGAGGAGGATGAAATTTTGCACGTTTCTTAGTTTGAAATTGGGCTACAAAATGCAATCACCGCCGTCTCTCTGCAACCTCTAGGACCTGAAATCGCTTAACATTGTGGTGGGTCGCCTCTTTATAGAGGCACAAGTGTGCCTCCTTGAAAGTTAGAGAATTTCTAGCTAATACAATTGAGTGTTATTTTTTGCGGGATTTTTATTGGAGGAGATCCCCTAGAGCTAATGTGATCTGATTGTGTTTGGATGTTTATTTTGAGTTGGTGAAGTCATTCGCTACCCCCCCCCCCCTCCCCTTATTAGCTTTTGATTTTGAGGATTTTTCTGGTGGGCGACTGGATTTTTATTTTGTTTATATCTTTTTTAGTATTATTTTCTCTCTTGTTGTTTCTCAGTTTATCTGCTTTGTTAACCCTTCCGAAATAGTTTGTCTTTCTGCAACGATCTGGGAATAGAAAGTTTTAGTGCCTTTTTTTAGAGTCAAAAGTTACCAGAGGGCAACGAGCCCCCTTCCCATGCTCCTTTCCCCAAAATACATCCAAACAAAAATTTTAAATAACCATGTTTTTTCAAGATAGTCCAAAGGTCCAATAACTGTGCCTCCAGGGTTGACGAACCCTCCGTACCCCCCAGGGTAAGGATTACAAGTTATCCAAGTTGCCTATTGTTAAGATGAAACGTTAATTGTGTAATTGTAAAGCTGTAAACGTTAATTGTAATAAGGTGAAATTTTTAAGGTGAACTTAGGGTATTAAGGTGAAACCTTAATGAAAAATGTTGAGAGGGGTGCCGAACACAATTAAAACACATTATATGCTTGCTGGTTGTCAAAAGGGAATATCAGCAATACCTAAGGAACGGCTGAGGGTACTAAGCTGAAACTTTCAAGGTGTACTGAAGGGATGTTGAATAGAGATAGGGCAACCAGATTGTCAGGCTAGGATGGTGCACTTTGGTTTGGAACGATCTAGTAGTGTGCATGTATAAGATTTGACAAGTGATTGCATAATGCCACCAAACACATTATATTTTCTAACTCGATATCCAGGGACAAGATTGCATAATGCGAGCAAACAGGCAATATTTTGGGACTAGATATTCAGGTAAAAGATGGTATAATGCAACCAGACAGGTTTCTGTGTCAACACCCATTTTCTGGAGCACTATTAATTACTATCAACTGTACAAAACTCGTCGGACCACTTTCTGCAGTTAGAAAGACAGATTTACATGCCAGACAGGTTTCTGAGGTGAACAGCCAAGCTGAGCGTGTAATAGACTCATAGCTAGGTTTAGTGATTGCACTCATTATTACAGATATCAAAAAGTTGTATCATTTGCGTAAAAGCTAACTCAATTTGCGAAAAAGGTATTCCATTGGCATAACTCTGCTCTGAATGATCTTAATTGGTGATTGAATAATAGGGGTAAAACAGAGCTCGAGACTTATTTTAACTGGATTGTATGAAAGTGCTAAAAGGGTTAAACTGCTTACCAGTTAAGGTAAGCCCGAGGGGGGTGGTAAATCTTACACAATTTAATTTAAATTTGGAATAACATCATTGGTATCAATCTATGGAAACGTTTAATGGTGACAAGGTGATCATGGGACTTGACTTAGCTTTACTCCTTGCCTGTGTTCTGTATAATACGCAAGTACGTAATGATGGATGGGGGCAATGTATAGTATTCTTTAGCAATGGAGTATGCTAAAAAGTTGAAAGTAATAGTCATTGGTGTCAAGATGACCTTGTGACTTGACCTAGCTTCACTTGTCGACTGTGTTCTGTATAATACACAAGTACCATTAGAGCAGTGTTGTCAATATAAAATATGCTTTAACATTTTAGTATACTAAAAAGTTGATACTAATAAAGATGGAGATGCCAAGAAAAGAATTTTAATAAAGAAATTCAGAACAACCGTTAGAAATCCTTAGAAGTCAACTAGTGAGATGATTATGGGTTTGAACCATCTAGGACCGCTACCACCAATGACCCTAACCACCAAGGACCTCAATCTTCAGGGGTCCCCTATCCCCAACCTCCAAGCCTTCCCCCCTCCCTCCAACTTTTCGGGCCCATTCCTCCATTTCTTATACTTTTTTTGAAGTTTTTTTAACTTTTTTTTATTTTTTTAACATGATTTTTTTCATATTTTTTTTACATATCAGAATGACATGAAACTAGATATTAATATTTTAAATATAGATATTTAGTCGTGACTTTTACTAATAGAAAAATAATGTTTGTAGTAGTACTTTTTTTGGACTGAATTTTTCGGACTTAGGAAATTATTCAACTTTTTTTTATTTTATTTTCTTACTTATCATAAAAAGGACATGAAATATCCTTGTGGCCGTACCAATCGTACTCTATGCTTAGACACGACGCGGCTTTCCCAGTGGTACTCTATGGTAGGTTATCGACACTACGCTGCTGTACCATTTGAGAACTAAAGTTACATCAATCAACAATACAGCAGTTTTTAACATGGATCAAAGTGTTGAGTTAGAAATATCTTTTTATTGTAAGTGTGCTATTTGTAATGGACATTATCATGACTTCAGTTATTCATATGGGAGTAATGCAGCAAATTTAGAAATCATGGAAAATGAAATATAAGAGGACAATCTGCAAGAAATGAGAAGAAGAATCTTTGATGAAATGGTGAGAAAAAGTTAAGGCTCATCAGTTTCTGCAGTTGAAGAGAGTGACCAATATCACAAGAAACAATAAAAACAGAGGGCATCCTCTCCAATACAAGGAAAATCAGGAGCACAAGGAATCTCTCACAAAAGGAGGCTCGATATGACAGAAAAGAAAGATCTAAAGAAGAGACATAGACAAGATGGATATCTCTAAAGAGGCACTATTAAGAGAGAACACGATGAATTATTTTATGGAGCAGATTCAGAATGTCCAAAGTTGTTCAATGATATTAATAATGTATAATAACATATTTTTATATTAATATTCTATATGTCATTATTTCATTAAAAATATATTATGCATTACTCTGTTATGTGTTCATTATTTTTAGAGTATGCTATCATACCAAACGTTTAGAATGTCTATTAAAAAATTGGAGATTAAGAAAAGGAATTGTCATACACCATATGTTGGATAGATAGGTTAACATTGACAAAATCTAAGTGTCAGAATGAATAAATTCCTTATCAACATCCTTTGCCGGATATGTCGGTTAACAGTATAAAAACATAAGTGTCAGAGTGATTAAATTCTGTGTCAACATCTATTGTCAGATACACGGGATAACATTGTCAAAAACCCAAGTATCAACTTGAATAAATTCTTTATTGACTTTTTTTTTCTGATACATCAGATAACATTCACAAAATCTAAGTATAAGAGTGAATAAATTCTTTATCATCGTCTTTTATCAGAAATGCTTGATAAAATTGAGAAAATCTAAGTATCAGAGTGAATAAATTCTTTATCAATGTGTTTTGACAGATACGTTTGATAACAATGACCAATTCTAAGTATCATAGTGAATAAATTCTTTATCAACTTATTTTGTCGGATACATCAGATAAAATTCACAAAATCTAGGTATCCGTGTGAATAAATTCTGTATCATCGTCCTTTGTCAGATTTGCTTGATAAAATTGAGAAAATCTAAGTATACGAGTGAATAAATTCTTTATCAATGTCTTTTGACAAATACGTTTGATAACACTGACAAAATTGAAGTATTGGAGTGATCAAATTCTTTATTAACATTATTTATCAATATCATTTATCGGATACGTCGGATAGCATTGACAGAATCTATGTGTTTGAATTAATAAATTCTTTATCAGTATCTTGTGTCGGATAGGTTGGGATAAAATTGATAAAATCTAAGTATCAGAGCGAATAGATTCTTTATCAACATCCTTTGCCGGATATGTCAGTTAACATTATCAAAACCTAAGTGTCATAGTGATTAAATTCTGTATCAACATCTATTGTCAGATACATGGGATAACATTGACGAAATCTAAGTGTCAGAGTGAATAAATTTTTTCTATCAACATCTTTGTCAGATACATCAGATAAAATTGACAAAATCTAAGTATCAGATTAAATAAATTCTTTATCAACATCTCTTGTCGGATACGTCAGATAACATTGTAAAAATCTAAGTATCAGCGTGAATAAATTCCTTATCAATGTGTTTTGACAGATACGTTTGATAACACTGACCAAATATAAGTAGCATAGGGAATAAATTCTTTATCAACTTCAATTCTTGAATATATCAGATAACATTCACAAAATGGTTGCACATAAATGGTTGCACATAAAACCATTAGCAGTTCCCGAAATCTTGGAGTTAGGCACTTTTGAAACCTTGTATACACATACTGTCCTTTGATTTAGTTTAACAACCTTCTAAACACTGCCTGAAAGTTTAAAATTAATACCCTTAGCCGTTAGAGGTAATTTGGAAACCTGGACGTTCACAGTGTCTCTTTGTGATGCTCATTATTCCCCTTAACATTCCCTGAACGTTTCAACTCATCCAGAGAACCGCAACATTCTCTGACTTTTGTTTCTTGGGAATATATATGTAAATAAAGTGATAATTCTGGATAAAATGCCCTTGGCCACTCCTAAAACATTGCAGATACCCGATTTTGACAGTTTGGATGCACTTAATGTCCTTATATTTATTTCAACATTTCCCTCGATGTCATCTGAAAGTTTCCACTAGTTCCCTTAACTGTTCATGAGATTTTGTAAATGCAGCGTTTTGAGAACCTGAAAGCACTACCAGCTGATGTTTTGTTAACTTTAACTTAATATCCCTAGTCAAAAATTCCCTGACATATATGCTTTATCAAAATCCTATTCATAATTTCCAATATATTATCTCTAACTTTGTAACCACCATATTCAATTTAAGACAATTACCAAAATAAACAAAAGTCCAGTAAAATTTCTTACCCATTCAGCATTTCAAATTCTTTTCCATTGTCCTGGCAATTTCTAGCTTCATTTTCACTACCATAATTAACTGTCTTATCCACATGACTTGTTTAAGAAGCAGCAGCACTACCAGAGTTGTACAAATGACTTTCTTGACTATTACTCTACAAAGAGAACAGAGTTGATGATATTCATTAAATGAGAGGAATGAACAATAAAAATACAAAGACAGAATAAATACAAATTTTCCTTATATTGAACAGAAAATTACAATATCATCGCTGGTACGTCTAAACGTCACATCTGACGCTTGCAAAGTTATAAAATAATTACATAAAAACCATTTGCTGAGCTGAAAACAAAAGAAAGAATAAGCAGGGTAATGTTTAGTTCAATCAAACTTTTATTTGCCTGGTCTGCATTATTTTGCTGAACCTACCTTTGAAAAGGCTTAGCAAACAGTTTTTGGCTGTTACCTAAGAAGTGAAAATATGTTAGATGCGACCTTCAGGCCTAACAGTGACAACATAAAGTTCAAAACGGCTATAGTGATTCATTTTATTTCGAATGATCAACTTCTAAGCTTCAGAAATTCACCCTTCAGTCAAATTAGGTCTGAAAATTTATGGAAATTCTAATGATTAAACAAAAAAGACTGTTTTTCGTTTAAAAAATATAAAACTGTGGCAACGGGTAGAGTCAGATCTTCGACATCAATTACATACTCTCCGACCACGCAAGAATGTTTTGTGGATCTAATAGGTTATATTTACGATTTTGTGGAGCGCCTTTTGGTCACTGGCTGTTAGCGAGCAATGCAGCTCCTTGTTCATAAATAAAACGAAACATAAAACAAAAACACATTAAACAAAGTCTCTCTGACAGGAATTGAGGAAGAAATTCGTTGTTTTTATTGCTGGTGCAAAAAAGATCTTGCACCAAGATAAAATCGGTTTAACTTTAATGCATGACTAGGCTGTAATCGTCTTTTTAACCTCCTTTTGGTGAAATCAACAGAAAAACTTTAAAACAAAACGTCCCCGGGAGAAGCGTGCATATATAAGATTTGACAGGAAATTGCATAATGCCACCAAACACGTTATATTTTGGAACTAGATATTCAGGGACGAGATTGCATAATGAGAGAAAACACGCAATATTTTGGGACTAGATATTCAGGGACGAGATGGTATAATGCAACCAGAGAGATTTCAGTGTCAACACCCATTTTCTGGACCACTATTAATTACTATCAACTGTACAAAACTCGCCAGACCACGTTCTGCAGTTACAAAAACAGATTTACTTGCAAAACAGGTTTCTGAGGTTCACAGCCAAGCTGAGCGTGTAATAGACTCATAGCTAGGTTTAATGATTGCATACATTATTACAGATATCAAAAAGTTGTATCATTTGCGTAAAAGCTAACTCAATTTGCGAAAAAGGTATTCCATTGGCATAACTCTGCTTTGAATGATCTTAATTGGTGATTAAATAATAGGGACAAAACATAGCTCGAGAATTATTTTAGTTGGATTGTATGAAAGTGCTAAAAGGGTTAAACGGCTTACCAGTTAAGGCAAGCCCGAGGGGGTTGTAACTCTTACGCAATTTAATATAAATTTGGAATAGAATCATTGGTATCAATCTATGGAAACGGTTAATGATGACAAGGTGATCATGGGACTTGACTTAGCTTTACTCCTTGCCTGTGTTCTGTATAATACACAAGTACATAATGATGGATGGGGCAATGTATAGTATTCTTTAGCAATGGAGTATGCTAAAAAGTGGAAAGTAATAGTCATCGGTGTCAAGATGACCTTGTGACTTGACCTAGCTTTACTTCTTGACTGTGTTCTGTATAATACACAAGTAACATTTGAGCAGTTTTGTCAATATAAAATATGCTTTAACATTGTGGTATACTAAAAAGTTGATACTAATAAAGATGTAGATGCCAAGAAAAGAATTTTAATAAAGAAGTTCAGAACAAACCTTAAAAATCCTTAGAAATCAACTAGTGAAATGATTATGTGTTTGAACCATCATGGACCGCAACCACCACTGACCCTAACCACCAAGGACCTCAATCTCCAAGGCCCCCTCCCTCCAATTTTTTGGGCTCCCCCCCCATTTTTATGCTTTTTTATGCTTTTTTAACTTTTCTTAGAAAAAACTGATAATTCTTGTAATTTGATGATTTTTTTCAACTGTTTTTACATGTCTTAGAATGACAAGAAACATACTTAAAACATTAAAAATTCACATTTAATATTTTCCGAATTCAAAATGAGAATGATATAGACATTTAAGTCGTGACTTTCACTATTAGAAAAATAATGTTTATAGTAGCACTTTTTTTGGACTGAATTTTTTGGACTTGTGAAATTATTCCACTTTGTTTTTTTTTCTTATGTATCTTAAAATGACATGAAATATGCCTGCGGCCGTACCAATCGTACTCTACGCTTGCTTTTAGACACGACGCAGATTTCCCTGTGGCACTCTATGGTAGATTATCGACACTATGCTGCTGTACCATTTGAGAACTAAAGTTCCATCAATCAACAACATAGCAGATTTTAACATGGATCAAAGTGATGAGTTAGAAATATCTTATTATTGTGAGTGTGCTATTTGTAATGGCCACTATCATGACTTCAGTAATTCATATGAGAGTAATGCAGCAAGTAATTATATATTACTTACTCAAGTAATTTCTCAATCAAGTATAGTAATTAGAAATCATGGAAAATGAAATAGAAGAGGACAATATGCAAGAAATGACAAGAAGAATCTTTGATGAAATGGGGAGAAAAAGGGTAGGCTCACCAGTTTCTGTGGTGTAAGAGAGTGAACAATATCACAAGAAAAATGGAGAGGACATCTTCTCCATTACAAGGAAGATCAGGTGCACAAGGAAGCTCTCACAAAAGAAGGTTCGTGATGACAGAAAAGAAAGATCTAAAGAAGAGACATAGACAAGATGGATATCTCTACAGAGGGCACTATCAAGAGAGAACGCGATGAGTTATTTTATGGAGGAGATTCAGAATGTCCAAAGATGTTCAATGATGTTAATAATGTATAATAATATATTTTTATACTAATATTCTATATGTCATTATTTCATTTAAAATATATTATGCATTACCCTGTTATGTGTCCATTATTTTTAGAGTATGCTAGCATATCAAACGTTTAGAATGTCTATTAAAAATCAGAGATTAAGGATAGGAATTGTCATACATTATATGTTGGATAGATAGGTTAACATAGACAAAATCTAATTGTCAGAATGAATAAATTCTTTATCAACATCTCTCGTCAGATACGTCGGATAACATTGTCAAAATCTAAGTATCAGTGTGAATAAATTGTTTATCAACTTTTTTTTGTCTGATACATCAGATAACATTCACAAAATCTAAGTATCAGAGTGAATCAATTCTTTATCATCGTCTTTTGTCAGATATGCTTGGTAAAATTGAGAAAATATAAGTATCAGAGTGATTAAATTCTTTATCAATGTCTTTTGACAGATATGATTGA
>JAQQPU010023147.1:0-13475 GCA_029168905.1 Artemia sp. Kazakhstan ARC1039 | reverse complement strand
TCAACTATATCATCACTTAGCTTTCCACATATTGACAGAATAATGTCTTTACAGGCATCTGGCATTTCAAGGGACTTGGGAGGGTTTTTCACTACAACTGAGTAGGGCAAAGGAGTAGAAGGCTGCTTCAAAGTAACATTAGTTGGCCATGCTATTGGTGCCTCTTTTATCTGTTCCATTTTGCTATCTAGCTTTCTACACATCTGGTTAAATTTAGTTGTGATACATGCACCAACTGCATCAGCACACTGGGGTACTTCCTCAGGCTCATAAATGTGAATTTCTAGTGATTTCTATTCAATAATCTAGTGATTTGTGTGCTAATTTTGTGTTTTTTTTTTCAAGAATCTATTGATTTATTTTTCACAAGGTGGCAACCCTGGTCAGGAGCCTCTAGAGGGAGAAGGAATGGACGTAGGTACTCAAAATACTTTCCCAGGACATACTTTAGCCTTTAGACCCATCCCTGAAAGTTTCATTTTCCTAACCTAACCCCTTTCCAAGATCACTAAAAGTAGCTAAAGTAGAATTTTACCCAGATAAAAACCATAAGTGGGTAATATAGTGGTGTATAGAAAACTATTTTAATGTTTTTTTTTTTAATAGGACAAATGCCCTAGCCTAGGCCTAATGGAAATATAGACATGTGATGTAAAATCAATAAAAGTTAATCAGTCTTAGTCTGTATAGAAGTAAAAATGAAGTGATTTCAGCAGAAATATCACTTAAGTTGGTTGGTAAATTTAATAAGCCATTTGGTAGCCTAATATAAAAGCAATTAGGCTACCCTAGAATACAATAGGCCTAGGCCTATTTTTGATGAGCATAAATTAAGAAATATAACAGTAGCCTAACAGTTTTATTTTATTGGCATGTTTCATTCTGTGAGACTAGCCACCTTGATCCTTTGGATCTTGTGATAGCAATTTTTGGAAATCAATTTCTTACCTTGGGCTGGCAGCAAATTAATAAGTCTATAGCCTAGGCCTAGCTATTTAACACAGGCTAACTGCAAAACTACTAAAACAATTTTTCTAGAAATATTACCTCAGAAAGCTCGTATATACTAGTTGTTTCACTTGACATGAGTAGAGCAAAGATCTTTTCTTCTTCTTCTTCAATTATAGGCTTCGGATGAATCCATTTAACCTTTTTCGTATTGTATGATTATGTCAGGGGTGTCCTGGGAAATCAAATATAGAGATTAGACTATTATTATTCAATAATAGGCTTTATACATCATTGATGAAACCACCTATATTTAGGCAGTTAAAGACAGCTTTGAACAATTCAGCATCATCAGTTGAAGAGTGTCTCCTTTGTGTTAGTTGGTCAATATTAGGGGTTAGCTTGAGGCGCTTGAGTATAGCAGATAAGGTTAGCCATTCTTTTTTATGGTTGAGAGTTGCCACAGGGCAACCAAAAAGAACATGGTTGATGGTCTCATCATAGGTTTGACATAGGCGGCAAAGAGGGCTCATTACTGTTGGAATGGTTGTGTTTTGATAGAGATAAGTTTGGCTGTTAAGGCCAGTAGCATTTGATCGTATTCTGTGGTACATCTTTGAGTCTTTCCGGGATGTAAATGGAGAAAGGTTTGGTGGACATTGGTTTGCTAGATAAATTTTTAGGCGCCAATGGTTTACATCTCTTACTGGGATAGGTCTTCCAGAAATTATTTCAAGCTGAAGGGCAGATTTAGCTATTTCATCTGCCTTGTGGTTCCCTTTTATACCCATGTGACTTGGGATGTACTGGAATTTTGTGGATATACCTTGTTTAAGTAGTTGGTTCAATAGTACAAGAGTGGTGGAGGTATCATTGTCTGGGTAGTCTGAATGTTCTGGTGATATTGAGGCAAGGGCTGATTTTGAGTCTGAATAAATTATAAGCAGGGTGTTTCTTGGGGGGTTTGGCATCTTTATAATGGTTTCCAATGCAATGTTGATGGCAGCTATTTCAGCTGTCATGATACTCACATCATTTTGGAGCCTTTCAGCAGCTGCTATACCTAAAGATGGGAAGTGGACTCCACAAGCAGTCCTGGAATCTGTTTTTGAGCCATCCACAAAAATTGGGAGGTGGTGGATATATCTCTGAGACTCAAATTCATGAAATAATGATTTTACATAGGCAAGGGAAAGGTCTGTTTTAATAGCTGGCGCAAACAAAAGGTTCACTTCTGGGTAGAGGTTAGCCCAGGAAGGTATCCGGGGGTAAATTTGAAATAAAGAAGATGAAGGTATGGGGTAGGTCATTTGGGTGGTTGCAAATTCCCGTGCAAGGCCCCTAAAAGCTCCAGGGTTTCTTAGCCAGTCATGTAATCTATGGGAACTGTTACCTTCAATTTTTGTAAAGTAGCGGGCAAGTAGAATGTCTCTACGCATGGCAATAGAGGTGAGACCACTTTCACTGAGGAGGAAGTTGGTTTTGGTGTGATTCCTGAGGCCAAGTATAGCACGGATCATAGTATTCTGGACAGTCTCCAGACTGCATAGTAGGGTATTTGAGCATGAGCCATATACAATTAGTCCATAATCAATCTGAGATCTAATATAAGTCTTATAGAAATTTATTAGAGTTTTTTCATGGCAACCCCAAGGCGTATTGAGTAGCCTTTGTAAGATACGCATTTTCCTGAGGCATTTTATTCTCACATTTTCAATGTGGAGCCTGAAGGTTAGTTTTTGGTCTAGAGTGAGGCCAAGATATTTGATGTGTTGTTGCTCTTGGATGACAACACCATTTAGGGTTAGTAGGGCAGATTGGGGATTTCTCCTGTTATGAAACTGTACTATAGCTGATTTTGATGGGGCGGTGGGTAGGCATGAATTGTTGGAGAAACATTCAAAGGCATAAAGCGACTTTTGTAACTTGGATTGGGCTAGTTCAAAATCATTTGAGGTAGACCATAGGACTATATCATCTGCAAACTGAATATTTGTTTGGGGTAGGTTGAGATCCCATAAATATAGTGAAAACAGGAGACAGCTGAGGACAGCACCTTGGGGAAGGCCTTTGGAGACAGACTTTTTAGAAGTGATGTAGGAATTTACTTGGAGAACAAAAGAGCGTTCAGATAGGTAACTTTTAAAGAAATTCACTACAGGTATTGGAAAACCCATTTTTGATAATTTTTGCAGTAGGAGTGGATGTTGGATATTATCATATGCGTTCTGGAAGTCCAAGAAGGCTGCAACTAGGATTTGGTTGTCTTTCAGACACTCAGATATGGCGTTGGTTAGGCGAACAAATGCATCAATGGAAGAATGATATTTCCTAAATGCTGTTTGGGTATGTGGGATGAGGTGGTTAGACTCAGCAAACCAATACAATCGGGAGTGGATTATCTTCTCATATAATTTTCCCAGAACTGGGGTAATCATAATGGGTCTGAAGGAGTTGGGGTCCTCTTTGGGTTTATTTTGTTTTAATATGGGGATGATGAGTGATGTTTTCCAAGCAGATGGGAAGAAGGAATTGCTCCAGGCATTGTTGAAGAGAGATAAGAGTACTTTTTTAAACTCTATTGGAAGGTGTTGGAGTAAAGATGGATGGATCTGGTCGTGGCTGCAAGTTGTTTTGGGTTTGATTGAATTGATTGCTTTATTCAGCTCAATCATTGTAAAATCTTGGAGTAGATACTGGGACCCAGGCAAGTCAAAATGGGGTGTTAGGCTGATCTGAGGTGGATTATGAGAGGTGTTTTTGAATTTCTTCTCATAAAAATCTGCTAAAAATTTAGCCTTTTCTTCATTGGTTTCCAGCTGCTGACCATTTAGAGTTAGCTGGTAATGGAAGGGGTTCTGTGTGGAGAATTTGCCACACATCTTGTCTAGGAATTTATGAATCTTTGACTCTTGCGTTTTGTGGGACACTGATAAGAGAAAGTTTTTGCAAGCCTCTTCTTTTGCAAGTTTAATTGTTCTCTTAAGTTTTGCCTCTGCTTGTAGCTTTGCAATATATTTTCCAGTGGATGGATTTATCTTGAAGGATCTGATGGCATTCCTTTTATTGTGCCAAGCCTCTTGGCAAGAGGATGTCCACCATGGCTTAGGGGGTTTGTTATTTTTCAGTGTTTTAGGGCATTGGGACTGGGGTATGGTAAGTTTTGCAGCATCAAGAAGTAGTGATGTGAGATTTTTGGAGAGTTGGTTTGGGTCAGTGGAGAGTGGAGAGTAGTCATGGTTTGAGAGAATGTGGGAGAAGTTTGGCCAGTCTGCTTTTTGCCACACATAGTGGGAAATGAAATTATCAATGATGGCTGGGTCACCAATTTTTGTGCATATGGCAAAATGGTCACTTAGGAGGTTGTCTATTCTGTTGACAGTAGTTTTATTTATTAAACTTGATGAAACTAATTGAAGATCAATAGTTGAATAACTCCCACTTCTTTTGCTGAAGTAGGTATTTAGGTGTCTAGGAGTCGCTAGTACTATATTGGTAAAATTGGTGAGGAATTCCTCTATGTATTTTCCAGCATTATTTTGAGGTGAATAACCCCAGATAGAACTATGGGCATTGAAGTCCCCAACAACCACTAGATTTGAATTTGAGAAATTATTAGAAATAAAATTGAAAAAATCATGTCCATTGTTATTGCCATTTGGATTATATAAATTAATAACAGTGACCTCCATGTTTGCCAGCCACAACTTTACACCAATTGCATCAATGTCATGACTGAAATCAGGGAGGCTTATACCACAGAATTTGAGGTGAGATCATACAAGGATGGCAACTCCACCACCAATTCTATTGGAAGATCTGTCTTTTCTTAGGACATCATAACCAGGAATTTTTAGATTAACTGATGAGTTTAAATGGGTTTCTTGAAGGCATAGTATGTCTATGTTGTGTGAAGAAGTATACTTAAGAAGGTCAGTGATTTTATAGTCATTTAATGATCTCACATTCCATTGCAAAATTGAGGAGGATAGGGGTAACTGAGGGTTAGCCATTGATAGATAGATTTAGTTTATTGAGTATAGTTCTGAAATTTGTGTTGGCTGTGTCCTTAAGATTTTTTGGGAAGTAGGTATTAGCCATCTCTTCTAGAATTGAGGATTTTTGATCTTCTGT
Organism: Artemia sp. Kazakhstan ARC1039; assembly: GCA_029168905.1. Lineage (NCBI taxonomy): Eukaryota > Metazoa > Arthropoda > Branchiopoda > Anostraca > Artemiidae > Artemia > Artemia sp. Kazakhstan ARC1039. The sequence goes on along the minus strand of JAQQPU010023147.1, from coordinate 8,393 downwards.
GAGGGATGTTCTGGAGAGTGAGTTGAAGTTGAATATGTCAAGGCATAAGTTTGTAAGTAGATTTGGATTTTCTTCTGATATTTCCTTTGGCGATTTTGATGAGGTTGGTTTTGTAGGTTTACTTATAGAAGATTCAGGGTCTTGGTCTCTGGCTGGAAGGGGGGGAAAGTCTAAGGTCTTGATTCCAGGGAATGTTTTTTGTGGTTTGGTCCTTGTAGCTTTTTGCTGTGGAGTTTTTTGATTAGGTTGTGTGTTTGGTTCAGAGAATTCAGGTGTATCTGCATTGTGCACCATGAGTTTAATTTTTGCAAACTGAAATGGGATATTTTCTTTTTCAGACAACCTGAGAGCCATTGATCTTGCCTTGTATTTTGGGCATACAGATCTGTTGTCAGAAGAATGGGGACCTTTGCAATTAATGCATGATAATTTCTTGTTTGCACAGTTTGCTGTGTTTGGAGGATGGATGTTTTGGCATAGGTTGCACCTCTTCAGGTTTGTTTTGCAGTGTTGTTTTGTGTGACCCATTATCAGACATATTTCACACTGTATTGGCTTAGCCTTGTACTCTTTGTAGGGCTTTATCTGGCCAAATAGGGATATAGGTTCACTGAAGTTCTCTAGGGTGGAGTCCAGGGTGAAAAGGTATGATTTAGATGTGTATATGCCATCATTGTTGGGTCTTCCAAGTCTGGTGACTTTTGATACTGATATTTTTTGGCCTTTGCAGTTCATAAGGCCATCCTTTAAGTCAGTTTCAGGAATACCATTAGGGATATTGTATATGACAATTTTTGTTTGGGCAGGGGGAGGGCGAATCCATTGCTTTGAATCAACCTTAATGCCTCCAAGGGAGTTAAGTGACAAAAGAGTTGTTTTTGCATTTTCAAAGCCTGCTTGAATAGATATTAAGATTGAACCATCTCTGTTGATGTTGAGGTTGAAATTAATTTTCAGGATTTTGAAGAGCTCAAGTCTAATTGTTTGGATGTTTTTTATTTGGAACATGGTTTCAGGAGAGGTAGGAAGAATGTGGATGAAGTGCTCTTTTTCCAAAAAAGATGGGGGTGTAGTAGAAACTGTCTTTAATGGGGAGAAACTGGTGTACCATTTTCTCTTGGATCTTTTAGGAGTGACTGTTTTGAAGCCATCATCATGGAGATTTGAGTCCTCAGAGTGGACAGTGACCATGGTTTCATTGGAGTCTGAGTCCTCAGAAAGGTCACTTGGTAATGGGGAGATGGTGCCTAGCATTTGGTAATTAGTATCTCCCTTCTCAGGGGGTAATTTCATTGGGATCATGGTTGAGATAAATTCCCCACTTTATATAAATAAAAATAATCAAGAAAACTTCACTTGAGAGTCCTATTTTCACAAAATTTTCGAATTCTCTAACACAATTATTTTTAATATTCTTCTCCTCATCTTTTAATTACAGTTCCTTTTTGATCTGTGTTGCCACAGTCACAGGTTTCCTGTGAAACTTCACAGGTTTTTTTGATGGTCACAGGTTCACAGGTTTTTGCCGCTGAATGGTAGAAAGTCACAGGTTTTTGTGCTAAAGGCTCCTAATATGACCTAATATTCTGCTAAAAGTTGAATTTTGTAGAGCTCACATTTTCTAATTATTTTTAGTGATTTTGAAACGACATCTATGTATCATAACCACAGTTTATAGAATTAGCAGTATGATCATTCTCTATCTCTCCCATTATAAAAACCCGGACAGGGGTGCGAGTGCTCCGGAGAACGTTTTTGCAGATAGAAACATAGGCGTTATCAGATCTTTTCGCGGGTAGACAAGTCAGATTTCTCTTGGACACGAAACAAGTGGAAACCCGCTATTACGAATAATGCACTTGGTAACCATTTCTCAGTGATTGACGATAACAAACTAATCCGCTAAGGCAGAAACAAGTGGGAGGAGCTTTTTGTTCGCACCGAGACCGAAGACCAGAAATTATCTGCGATAAGCTTACTGTCTATAAACTGTGATCATAACTCTAAAGCTTCATCACATTAATCACAAATGACAGCCATGGCCATTTTGAAACAACCATTTTGAATTGAATTGAAAAAGACGATAGGTCGGAGTGAAAAGGCTTTTATATTATTGAATTTTTTCCCTGTATAAACCAATTTGCAGAAATTATCTGTCTGTTATCAGATTGTAAAAAGTGTCTTTTAAGCTTCTTTTATAAGTCTTTTAAGCTGCTGTTTCAGCAGATCTAAGACCTTGCCAGACTGGTTAGAGTCTTTTGTGCATGATACAATACACTACATTACGCATAGTCCAAAGATGACTGGAGAATTTCATGACCACGAGAAGTCCGCTAAAATTGAAGTGAAACAGTTGCTATCGGTGGTTTCTACGAGATGGCTCAGCTTTGAAGCACCCATCAGACGGCTGTTAGAAACCTGGAATGCCTTGTTATTGTTTTACGGTGGTCACGCGTTAGTCGAGGGCACTGCAGACAAGGTGAGCAAGGAGAAGGCACTCAAAATATACAAGGCTTTAAACAATCCTGTCACGAAGGCCTCTCTCTATTTTCTTGCCCACGTTCTTGGGATTACCAACTCCATAAACACTGACATTCAGAGCAGTGACACAAGAATCCGTAGGCTGGTGAGCAGCTTCATTACGACGTACGAAATATTACTCCAAATGTTCATAAGAAAACGCCTGATACTGGTAGCGAAATCACCTTTTTCCATAGATCTGGTTCCCGCAAACTATCTTGAACTGGATGACATGAAATTAGGCACCAATACCGAATGTTACCTGGAAGAACGCGGATCAAGGATTGCTGAGGACTCACTCAAATCCTTTAAGGTCAACTGTATGAGGATCTGCAAGCAGATGAGACAAATAATAAGCTGGGAAGATCCAATTTTGTCCAATCTTAAGATTTTGGATCCCTGCGTTGCACTCAGATTTGAAGAGGTGTTCATTATTTGCATTCTCGTGCGCTTTTCTACGCTTCTGGGAAGCGATGCAACGATTGTAGAACGCAAGAGAGAAAGCATTGACCGTCAGTTGCAAGAGCTCAGGTTGAGCCAAGCTGATCTTGGTCAAGATCTGGTCGACCAACCATCTTGTTTCTCGAAGAGTATTTTGCATCTAAAGAACGGTATTGGCGACAAAAAGTTTGCTGATCTGTCGACCTTTATGTTGCACCTCTGTTGTCTTCCCCACACAAGCACTGCTGCAAAGCGACAGTTCTCTTTCCTGTCGCATATGAGAACGAGACTGCGTAACAAGCTGAACACCGGGACAGTTAGTGCATTGATGATGACCAAACAGTTAGTTGGTAAAGCCGCTTCCTGGACTATTCCAAGATATCTACTGGATAAGGCTATCAAATAGAGAGAGGCAGTTTGTAATAAAGAAGATCCTTGTTGTGCTGAACCTGACAGCTTACACTCCGACACTGAATAGACTACTCACTTTGACGGGGTGAGTATTTTGTTGCTTTTATGCATTCCAGCTCCAATGCAAAGGTTCAGCTCGTAATTATTCCTCGTACCAGCGATAATTCATCCTTTTTCTCCTTTCGAAGAGAACAATTGTCTTTTCTCATTAAATCGTAAAGATATGAGAGGTAATTGTTACTGATTAATAAAAATAAACCAATGACTTATCTTACGGTAGATACTAGGCCAAAACGTTGGAATGAGCTTCAAGAACAGATTAAATAAAGATAATTTTGATCATAAGTGAGGTTTGAAGATGAACTTTAAGGAGTTAAAGGATTCCAATAAGCTTTTCTTTAAAGCGCGAGAGGATTTCGAGTTTTTTTTTTCAATTCAATCTTATAAGGTGATAAAATTGTCAATATTACGAAAGAAAAAACTTAATGTTTCTTCAAGAAGAATCAGATTGTAAAGAGGTTATCAAAAAATTATTAGATTATTAAGATTTCAGAAAGTTTCCCGTTTATTTTCTAAAATTGGTCTTTTTCTTAATGTTGAGAATTGTGAGTTTCTAGTTTTTAATGGTTCAACTTCCTGTAATGTTCCCTTTGTTCGTCGTGGTTTTTCTATACCCTCTGTTCCTGTTTTCGATGGTTGGGTATCACTGTTACTAAATCAATTTCTAGCCTTCGCCAGTACACTGTTCGTGAAGTTAAAAAGGAAATTCAAATTGGTTTTTCTAAGATTGCTGCCAATCGAGGGAAGTATAACAGACGAGAACTGGGTTGGCTATATTCTACTTTTTATTATCATTCTGTCCTTTACCTTTCTGGTCTTTCCCCTTTTAAAGATGAAGACGTTAAACATATCCGTTCTTTTTATTTCAGATATTGTAGATTCTACTTTATCTCCCTCCCCCCCCCCCCTTGGCATAGTAGTGGTAAAATAATTCGTATGTTTGAAGTTCTCGATGTAACAGCAAAGTTGGCTGTGCTGCAAGGAAGGCTTTCGGATTCATCTTTTTGTCGTTTTTCGCCTCATCTTCCTTTGGTCCGTCTGTTCGGTTAATTTCATTGTAGTGTATTTTAATTCATTTTTTCTCTTTTTTTTCCTTGTCTTACTCACAACTTCGTGTATGACATGGCTTATAAGTACATTATTATTATTATTATTATTAGGGAAATAATTGAGAAAAGCCAGGTAACTAGAACAGACCTAAAAAATGCAGCGTAAGTGGATTTAATTGTTTTGGTCCAGAATCAGCATTACCTAAGGACATGTTTAGTTTTTCAAAATTCTTGCTTTAGGAATCGCAATAGGAATTAGAGAAAAATATCTCTTTACATTCGAACAGATTTCCCTTCAGCCTCTAAACATTTCCTTTCAACCTTCAAGAAAAGTTTTATACATCTGAACCTAGCATTTAGGTTACTGTTGATAGTATCTGTCTCTTTTGCAGGGTTTAAGCTACAGGTGGAATTTATAATACCATGACTCAGATCAGTTGTGACTTATCAACCAATATCATTATATCAACCAATCAAATCAACCAATTACGACTCAGACCAGTTGTGACTTATCAATCAATATCATTATATCAACCAATCAAATTTTTGTGTTTTTATGCCAATCTTGTTTGCCAAGACCTGAAGAACCGTAGCAGTGATAATTGTTTTTTTCTTCATTCAAAAACGTCACAGCATTTACTTGAGAATCATATGCAAGCGGTCTAGTTTAAACCTTGTGTGCAAGACAAACATGGCTGGCTAATTTTCAGGACCTATTGCTTTAGATTAGAAGTTGCCAGAAATTCTACTCGGATTATCAAAATTTAGCGTGGTTTCTAAGAAAACAGGTGGAGTGCTTTGAAAATATGATTTGTGAGAACGTGAAATTCATTCCCCTGTTGCCCGTTTGAAGACTGTAATATCATAACCTAAGTTGTATAGAGCTGTATGTGGGTGACCAAGTTTGATGTCTAGTGATTGCTTTAGACCTCGCCAAAATTAACGTGCGAATGCCCCTTTTCTTTTTTTATGATCTACCAACTTATTTTACTTTTACAAGAAGTTTTGCTTTGTGTTAGTTAAATACAATTCTTTAAAGCAGATTTCTGGTCCGTCAGGTTTTGAAATACTCAAAATTTAGGAACACTGCATGATTTTAACTTAAATTAAACAAAAATACAGTGAAGACTTTTCGCTAGATAATTCAGCCCTACAATTGCCTTAAGTAGCTGAGGGCTACTTCTAAATGTTCAGAAAACGGCAAGATAGAGGAGTTGTTAAACAATTTTAACCACTTGACCAACCAGTTGGCTGAATGGTTAATGTGATCGACGTCTTTTGTTCTAGATCCCGGAATCTGATGGAGGAATCTGTTAATGAAGACTGAACTTAACAAAGCTGTTTTGCAACAAACTACATCTTTTTATTTTACCTTCCATTATCTTGCGAACTTCTATCTAAGCAACGTAATTTGCCATTTTATCTCCTTACATCATAAGTTGCGCTATGGGGCGAAACTTACAAAATTTGATAGAAAATGCGCGAACCAATAAATTGATAGTTCCTGCCTGGTGTTGCGAACAGATTTTTAGTCTGGAAATTGGAACTTTTGTCAGGTTTGCAAATGGTCTTTAAGGAAAATCCTATGTGTCTGAACTTAAGATGCAATTACACTATGCGGAAAACCGTGCAGAGGTGATCATACGTTTTTCCATACAGATTGAAGAATTTTATTTTCAAGTTTAAGACTATGTAGGTCATCGTAGGTCTTAATAGACATTTCGTTATTGCAGCCGTTTGGGCCTTGTCACACTCATAGATCCTTAATAGCTACCGAAGATCAACGACTTGCATCTTTTTCGCATAACTAATGCAATTATCGAAGTGAAAATGAGTCTCGATGATTGGTCCTTTACTTTCCAACTAAAATAGGTAGCGGTATTTATATAAAATTTCGCTCTGTTGACATTCTCATGACGATATCTTTCTGTCATCTATTGAAATTGAAAAGCACTATATGTAGTTTATATGTACCGTTAATGTCAAAGCTGGAAATACCTGCAGAACTCATTCAGGGAACAGACCGCTAGGTAGCATGCCTTTCGATTTTCCATGACGTGTTTTCGGGCCAGAGGCAGATTTTCCCAGGTTTAAGTATCTTTGCTAGTAGCATTCTAGTGCTGCTACTTCAGAGTAACAAATGTAAACTGTAGTAAAAATGTAAAAATGCCTGAACACGCTCTAAAAGTGGTCACAGGTTTTTTGACGAATTTCACAGGTTTTTTGGCATTTTTGTCACAGGTTTTGAAAATTCGAAGTGGCAACACTGTTTTTGATCCAAAACTGACCAAAACAAATGAGGAGACGGAAATTTTAAAAATATACTTTAGGGCCTAATATCCTGGAGAATGAGACCAACGTAGATATTTGTATTTTTAATTTTTGAAATATGGCCATTCCCTCAAATATATTTGTATTAGCTGCCTATTTCAGCCGTGGTGTTGCCTAGGCTAGGCCTAGGTTCTATTAGCCTAAAGTTCAAGGTTTAGGCTAAAAGTTTTTACCCTTTTTTGGGCCTTAGGCATGGATCCAGACTGTTTTTTTCTGTGTCTAAATGTTCTGACTAGGCCTATTTTAAATTTTTTTTGGTAAATGCCTAGTTGTCAACATAGGCTAATTTAGCCAGAATGAAATTGAATTCACCACTTGATCCCATTTTTAAGCCTCTGCTCTTTCATAATTCAGTATCACTTAAGTTGTTACTCAATAATATGATTTGGTAAAAATTTACCAATAATTGCTTCTGGGCCTAATTGCATCTTGAGCTCTGACAGGGGCCCAAAGGTATTTTATATGAATTATAAAAAATCATCAAATGATGTTTTCACTTTCATCCTAGCTAAATTTTATAGCCCACTGCAAATTTACCATGAACTTTACCCTAACCACCCTCCCCCATATGTACAAATATATACCCTGAACTGTTGACAGCAAAGATTTGAATCACAAAAATCAACACTATTTTTGTTGATGGCATTTAGAAAACTTAAAACAGTAGGAAAATGGTTTACATTTGAGTTGCCTAATAAATAAGGTTTGAATTGTTATAAATAAGTATTTTTGGAATATATTACTCTTGAAAAATTTATTTATAAACTAGTGATATGTTTTTATGAACTTTTCAGTAAATTAACTAGTGTTGATAACTTCTCTGTGTGTTTACAAGAATGAAATACCTTTGGGCCCCATTTAATGGCTCAAGATGCAATTAGCACTAGAAGCAATTATTGAATTATGAAAGAGCATAAAAAAGGCATTAAATGATGTTCATCCAAGCTAAATTATAGTGCCTTCCTAGAAATTTTGCTAGGAAGAAAATGAATATATAACTTCATGCCTTTTCTGTGTTATTTCATAATTCAATAATTGCTTCTGGGGCAAATTGAATCTTGAGGGAACCCATAAAGGGTTCCCAAACATTTTATATTTGTAACTACACAAAAAAGTTATCCACACAAGGCTTTGAAAAGTGGTTTTGAAGCAAAGTTTTTGAAAGGTTTATAAATAAATTATACTGAAGTAATATACTCTGAAGGCACTTATTTATAATATAAAAATTCCATATTCACTTAGCAATTCTAATGCAAAATGTGTTTGTAGTGCTTGTATTTAAGGGTGCAATTTTTACCTTACATCATATGTTCAGCAAGATAAGGTGGTATTGAACCTCCTGTAGAAAATCTTACTGGTGATGTTTCTAGGTTATGATCTGATATGCCAGTTTTGAATTTGAGCTGTAACAGAGTTTACTTTTCAATCCCTAGCAACCAAGGCTGTACCCAGGATTTTTTTTTCCAGAGGGGGTTTTCTCATTTTGTTCAGGGGGGGGGGGGGTTATGCAAAAAAAAACAAAAAAAATGCAAAAAAAATTTGTTTATATCCATTTTTATTATGTTTTTATGGGTCAAAAAC
>JAQQPU010023146.1:0-13476 GCA_029168905.1 Artemia sp. Kazakhstan ARC1039 | reverse complement strand
TTTTCATTCTCACTGACAAAAACCATAAAAACATCCATAAAAGTGAGAAAAATACTGTTTTTTCATTCTCACTGACAAAAACCATAAAACAGACATAAATTACTGTTGACATCAATGAAAAACATCAAATAAATTGACCGACACGCACATAACCGTCCATGAAACATCCATAAATGTGACAAAATTCATGTTTTTTCAAATGAGAAAAATCCTGTTTTTCCATTCTCAGTGAGAAAACCAACGGGATTCGAAGGGGTATTGTCCTCGTGGGAGTCAATAAGGCATCTCTACTAATAACAATGAGCAACTTATGTAGTTTACCGACCTTGCATCGGAGATTGAGCTTGGGGGGATGTCAACTCTGTAGGCATAGTTATTGAATCTTTGTACTAGTTTGAATAAAATGGCCATCTCAAAATATTGATCGTATTTATTCGGGTGAAAAACGGTGTAGGTAGGGGGGAGGGCTGGTTGCCCTCCAATTACTTTCAACTATTAAAAAGGGCACTAGCCCTTTTAATTTTCAATTGGATGATGTCTTTTCGAAGTTTTTACGACAACTCCTGCTATACGACGTGCCCTGGTAAAAAAAATATATATGTATATATAAATAGTGTGCTATCTATATATTTGACTACAGGTTGCACAATACGACCAATCCCTCTATATTATGGACTTATAAAGCGACCAAACATGTTATATTTGGAACCAGGGACGAGATTGTGTAATGCAACCAGAAAGGTTTCTGAGGCAACACCTATTGTCTGGGCCAATCAGAGATGTATAAGGAATTAGACAAGAATATGTGTGCAGTTTTACGGGTACATGCCTTAAAATGGGCAAGTATCTACATATTTCACGACTACAAGCCTTTTCAGACATGTTTTTCTAGGTTCAATAGCCAAACTAAAGTTAATCATATTACGTATTCAAAGGTTTAATACACTTTTCTTTAAAAAATACTGGTTTCAGTCGTAGGGTAAGATAATCATGTTTTTTCGTATAAATAATGTTTTTACTAAAGATACAGCCAAGCCGAGCATGTTTCTGAGTCAAAAATTGTCAAACAGTACTAACCTTCAGCCTGAAGGTACCCTGCATCTTGTCCAGAAATGATAGCATATGCTGTTAAATGTCTAAAATTGTACCATTTGCGCAAAAATAACTCTATTTGCAAAAAAATATAATTTTCTGGACCATTGCCTATAGCCAAGACTGGTTAGCTTAGGAATGCGTCGCTGGTAATTAAAGAATGACATGCTACACTCAGAATTGTTTTAAGTTGAAATTTATAACATTTCCGTAAACTAACTCAATTTGCGAAAAAAGGTATAGCACTTGCATAACTAACTCAATTTGCGAAAAAAGGTATAGCATTTGCGAATTGGGCTGTATGAAGGTGGTATAAAAGGGATAAACTGCATACCAGTTAAGGTAAGCCCGAAGGGGTTGCTAATTCAGAATAACATCGTTGGCATCAATCTACGGAAACGATTAACGACGACAAGATGACCTTGTAACTTAACCTAGCTTAACTTCTCGGATGTGTTCTATGTAAAACACAAGTACCGTTTGAACAGTGTTGTCAATATAAAATATGCTCGAACATTATAGTATACTAAAAAGTTGAAACTAATAGAGATGTAGATGCCAAGAAAAGAATTTTAATAAAGAAATTCAGAACAATCTTTAGAAATCCTTAGAAATCAAGTAGTGAGACGATTATCAGTATGAACCATCAAGGACCGTAAGCACCAATGACCCAAACCACCAAAGACCGGAACCTACAAAGGTCCCCTATCCCCAACCTCCAAGCCCCCCCCCCCCCAACTTTTTGGGGCCCCCATATCCCCATTTTTTTACTTTTATTTTTGTTTTGTTTTTCAAGTTTTTTTTATTATTTTTTTAACAAGGTATTTTTTCAACTTATTTTTAAAGGGTCTTAGAGTGACATAAAACATACTTAAAATATATAAAAACCACGTTTAATATTTTTCAAATTCAAAATGAAAATGATATTGATATGTGAGTCTTGACCTTTACTATTAGACAAATAATGGTTGTAGTAGCACTTTTTTTTGGACTGAATTTTTTGAACTTGGAATTTATTCAACTTTTAACATTATATTATACTAAAAAGTCAATACTAATAGTGATGTAAATGCCGAGAAAGGAGTTTTAATAAAGAAATTCAGAACAATCCATAGAAATTCTTAGAAATCAAATAGTGAAATGATTATAGGTTTGAATCATCAATGACCATAACCAACTAGGACCTCAACCTCCAAGGGTCCCCTATCCCCAACCTCCATGGGGCCCCCTCCCTCCAAAGTTTTGGACCAATCCCCCCATTTTTGAATGTTTTTTTTGTTTTTTTTTGTTTTTTTTAACTTTTTTTTAATTATTTTTTTAAACGTGGTTTTTTCAACTTTTTTTTACCGTATCTTAAAATAACATGAAATAGGCTTGGGGCTTTACCAATCTTTATCTATGCTTGCTCATAAACACGACGCGGCTTTCCCAGTGATACTCTATGCCCGGTTATTGACACTACCTACTTTATTGCATGTATTAAATCAGTAATTTTTCTACATTGGAAGGATTGACATCTGCATCATATTTTTGTTTAAAAAGTGAAAATGAATGATTCGAGGAAAGTTTGTACATATGATAAAGTTAATGTTGCCTTAAATGCTGACAAGGAGAGGTATTTTAACTATGAAACAAGTACAAGTGGTACAACTATTGGAAATGTATGCGTGCGTTGTCATGACAGTGAGAGTTTAGATTTCTTTCGAGTACCCAATAATTTCCATTGTACAAATGGTAGATATGCAATAGTATCATTACCAGAGATGATAGTGCTCAAAGAGAATGCCAACATAAAAATAATAGTTGATGAAGAGGGACATCTTATTGCTCATGGTTCTAGTAACATATTACCTACTGATACATCTTATTCCCTTCGTTCTGGTATTAGTATTCAAATGAATGCAAAGGGGAAAAGAAAAGCCAACTACTGCACTAATGCAATAAATCATATCATGTGTACGTGTCAGAACTGTTACCTACGTAAACACAATGTGAGAACAGACAGTGAAATCGCTAGCAAAATGAAAAGGGCATTGGCATACAATATCATCAATGAATATAAAGATGAATTGATGGAAAATGAAGCACAAATGAACGTTATTACTACTATTGATCATATAGTCAATGAATCCAATAGTACCAAAGATGAAATGCAGATTGAACCTGTAGGTGACACCCCAGTAAAAATTGTGTATGACTCAAAATGGATGAATGATTATTCTACTGGTTATGAACTAAGAGAAGAGAATAACTATAGTATTAAGAGAGAATATGATAAATTATTTTATGGAACGGATTCAAAATGTCAAAGTTGTTCAATGATGTTAATGATGTATAATAATGTATGAAACATATTTTTATATTAATATTCTACATGTTATTATTTCATTAAAAATATATTATACCTTACTTTGTTACATTATCTTCATTTTTAAGGTTATGCTAGAACGTCAAAAGTTTAGAATATCTATTAAAAAAGTCGGAGATATAAGAAAAAAGAATTTTCTGAGATAAAGATACTATTAGCCAGATACTAGCCTAGATAAAGATACTGCTAAAGATATCAAATATTAATTATTATTAATATTTGATTTATTAATAAAGTTCGGTTTTAGTTTTCAGAAATAAAAGTTTGACATACATCTAGTTTTATTAATAATATTTGATTTTCTTATAAAGTAGGATTTTAGTTTTCAGAAATAAGAACAGCCACGGTTAAATACATCTGATTTTATGAATAATATTTGATTTTTTTTAATAAAGTTGGGTTTTAGTTTTCAGAAATAAGAACATCCACGTTTAAAGTACACCTTATTTTATTAATAATATTTGATATTTTAAAAAAGTTGGGTTTTATTTTTCATAAATAGGAACATCCATGTTTGAAATACATTTGATTTTAATGATAAAATTTTATTTTTTTAATAAATTTGGGTTTTAGTTTGCAAAAATAAGAACATCCACGTTTAAAATACATTTGATTTTATTAATATCACTTGATTTTTCAATAAAGTTAGGTTCTAGTTCTCGGAAGTAAGAACATCCACAATTATAATACATCTAATTTTATTAATAATATTTGATTTTTTAATAAAGTTGGGTTTTAGTTTTCAGAATTATGAACATCCACATTAAAAATACATCTTACTTTATTGATAATATATGATTTTTATGGTTTTTTAATAATATTTGATTTTTTAATAAATTTGGGTTTTAGTTTTAAGAAAAACGAACATCCACGTTTAAAATACATCTGACTTTTTAATAATATTTGATTTTCTAATAAAGTTGTTTTATTTTTGTATGTAAATAAAAACATCACCGTTTAAAATACATCTGATTTTATTAATAGTATTTGATTTTTTAATAAAGTTGGGTTTTAGTTTTCAGAAATAAGAACATCCACGTTTTAAATACATCTGATTTTATTAATAATATTTAATTTTTCAAATAAATTTGGCTTTTAGTTTTAAGAAATAAAAACATCAACGTTTAAAATATATCTGATTTATTAATAATATTTCATTTTTGAATAAAGTTCAGTTATAGTTTTCAAAAATAAGAACATCCACGTTTAAAATACATCTTATTTTATTAAAAATGTTTCATTGTTTAATAAAGTTGGGTTTTAGTTTTAAGAATTAAGAACATCCACATTTAAATACCTCTGATTTTATCAATAATATTTGATTTTTTTAAATAAAGTTGGGTTTTAGTTTTCAGAAATAAAAACATCCTTGTTTAAAGTAAATCTGATTTTATTAATAATCTTTGATTTTCTAATAAAGTTATTTTAATTTTTTATGGAAATAAAACATCAACGTTTAAAATATATCTGATTTTATTAATAATGTTTAATGTTTTAATAAAGTTGGGTTTTAGTTTTTAGAAATAAGAACATCCACGTTTTAAATACATCTAATTTATTGATAATATTTGATTTTTAAAAAATAAAGTTGGGTTTTAGTTTAAGAAATAAAAACATCAACATTTAAAATACAGCTGATTTTATTAATAACATTTGATTTTTGAATAAAGTTGAGTTATAGTTTTCAAAAATAACAACATCCACGTTTAAAATACATCTGATTTTATTAATAATATTTGATTTTTTAATAAAGTTGGGTTTTAGTTTTCAGAAATAAGAACATCCACTTTTAAATACCTCTGATTTTATCAATAATATTTGATTTTTTAAAATAAAGTTGGGTGTTAGTTTTCAGAAATAAAAACATCCCAGTTAAAAGTACATCTGATTTTATTAATAATATTTGATTTTCTAATAAAGTTGTTTATTTTTCTATGGAAATAAAAACATCAACGTTTAAAATACATCTGATTTTATTAATAATATTTGATTTTTTAATAAAGTTGGGTTTTAGTTTTCAGAAATAAGAACATCCACGTCTTAAATACATCAGATTTTATTTATAATATTCAATTTTTGAATAAAGTTCGGCTATAGTTTTCAGAAATATGAATATCCAGGTTTAAAACAAGTAGTATAAGAAATACAGGAGCTGGACCACATCATTAATTAATAAAAATTTACCCCCTTTTCAATTGAATTCACCCCATGTTAATTGAAACTTCCCAACATTTTAACAATTTTCCATCATGAGCTTTAACATCAAAAAAAGGTCTTCTGAAATAAGGATTTTTGACGTAAATTGAAAAAATATTCCATTCTTCTTATACTACTGATAAAATGTAATAATTTAATATTTATTAGATAGTTCGATATACTACTAATTAAGGTTAATATCAATATCTATATAATTATTATTATCTTTCCCTTTTCTTTCAATAACCTTTAAAATCATACCTTTATCTTTTTCTCATTTTTAAAATTTATTTTCAAAATTAGCTGCTTTAGAATCAAATCGTTTTGGTGCAAAAATATCAACCATTTCCCCCTCAAAATTAATAATAATAACAAGTTTATTACCATATTTAGTTACTACGTTTTTCATTGCTTTAATTGTGTATTCTATTCCAATGTCTAAGTCTTCTTTCTTAACGGTTCGATTGCATTTATTTTCCACTTTCATTTCTCTTAAAATTTTCTCCATTTTTTTGTAAATTATTTAATTAAACAAATTTTCTGAATCGAAAATAATTTATAGATTAATATATGATCAATGACATCCATGTTTGCTTTTTCTTTCTGAAAATATAACGCAGTAAATTTTGTATGAATCACCAGGCTCTTGATCTAACAAAAGTTTAATTTCTATATCAACATTTGATTCAGATGCATAAATATTAGGTTCATGTTTTGAAACGTCAAAACAAAATAATGGATATACTGTTTTAAAGTCATTATAGCTAACAATAGTTCCACTATCAACGTTTCGATGTTTGTATCCTAAATGTAAAAATTTTTGATAAGCATTAGAATAATCCTCATTATCATTACTAAAATAACATTTTAATTCTTCTTGTGGATATTTATAGCCATTCACTCTCACTTTAATTTTTCCAATATTCATATGATCAAATACCATATTATTTTGTAAAGCATTACTATTTTTTTCTGTTTTCTGTAATACTACAACAATTTTATTTGTATTGCATCTTTCACTGACGACTCTCCATGTCGATTCTTTGTCATTTCTATTATCACTTTTATAAGTATTACACGCTCCCCATCTTAATTCAAATGAACTCTTTTTAACTAATTTACCTTCTAACTCATTTCTAATGAATAAACTAGGATTTAATACTGGTAGAATCCAAGATAAATATATTATATCTACTTTAAAATTTTGAGAACCCTTTTTTATGATCATATTATTGTTACTATTCCTTTTCAACGCAATTTTATGTGTAACACCTCTAAATACACGATTAATGTCTTGACAAAATCCAAATAATCTTGATAATGGTAAATAAATACTAACTACATGACTTTCTTTTGTTTTATTATATCTTTTTAATAAACCGCTATTAAATTTATCATTTTCCTTTGTTTTAATTGTTGGACTTTCACCTGCAGTTGTAGAAGTACTTACAAACTCACTTTCTTCTGTAAATGAATCATTTTCTTGCGCTTCATCTTTATACCAAAACATATTTGTTGCTGTTCTTCTCGAATAATCATCAGAAAATTCTAATTGATTTTTAACGGTTGTCGATATACCAACATAATCAATAGATTCAATTGTTTTACCATCAATGATATATTCAGCATTTTTAAACAGATTAAACCCATTATTTGTTAAAGTAGCCTTATCTACAGCATCCATGTTCTTTCCATCCTCTCGCAATATTTTTATTTTTGCATGAAGATAGCTATCACTGGGTAGGATCCAAGATTCTAAATCTTTTATTTTAAATTCAAAATTATCTAATTTTGAAACATTAACATTTGTTTCTCTAATTTCTTTAAATTCATATTTCGTTGTCGAATCATCAACAATAACGTTTTCAAATATATGTCAATAAGGAGCAACAACTTCATTAACAACCTCCATTTATATAGATAAGAAATTGATTAAATAATTTTTCATTTAAAATTTTTTAATCCCTTACCTGTAATCAACGTATTTAAGAGATCTCGACCTCTTCTATCTATATATCTTTTATTATTTCCAATAGCTTCTTTCATATATTTTTTATTTTTAAATACATCATCTAATTCTTTTCTATTTAAATTGATGAATTCTTTACCATGTTCAATACCTCTATTTTTTACTAACTCTAATCAAGGTTTAATCATATTATTATACACTGATGCAACTCCATCTTTTATATTTTTCAGGGAAGTCTTGAATATTTCCGAGTTAGCTATATTCTTAAAGAAACTGCCAATACCACTACCGTATTGTCTTGTATATAGCAATTGTTTTTTATTAATCTGCATTTATTATAGTAAAAATTTTATAAGAGAAAATCATTAAAAAAAACTTCTTTAATTTAATTAAACATTTTCAAATCCAATACATAACCAACATTCTTACCATTAAAATTGATAAGTCTACCTAATTTATCTGTAATTGTCATTTTCAAAGAATTGATAAACTCTTTTCGATTTATTAAGAGATATTGTCTTTCTTTGGGAATTTCTACAATTAAACAACCTGGTTCAGTATTAGATGAAAAGGTCCATATTTCATCAGATCTAGCTCCATTAACGATTGAACTATCAAATAATGAACAATGGATTTGGATTTTATCAACATTTCTTTTAATATTTGGAACTTTTGTACCTTCATTAATTTTATCTGATAATTTAACATAATTTTCAAATCCTAAAATAATGCTTAAATCATTATTAAATTTAAATTCATAATTATCTTTTAATAGTATAATGAATCTCATTGTTGCAGGATTTGATGAAACAGTTATTGGACAATTTTCTCTAGAAGCATTAAAATAATTACTTAGAAAATAATTGAAACACTATTCATTATACATACCATTGGGTATCACAACATTTAGCCATGGTTCATCTTTATTTTTTCTAAACTCAAATGCGTTGTTTTTAAATTTATCACTAATATTATGCCTTGAATACCGTAAAGTACACTGCATTAAGGCGATTTCATAATCATAATTACGATCTAATCTAATTGGATTACTTGTATAGTGTTGTTCAATTTCACTTTTATTACCTTCAATAATAATCAAACCCATTTAATAGATTACTTTTTTTTAAGAACAATTTTTTTATTATTATTTAGAAAATTTATCTAATAATTTCAGTCTCTTATAAATGGAAATGAATTTACAAAGTAAGATTTATTGTATGCGGTGTAAAAATGTTACTGCTACTACTTCAATGACTCGAGCAGTTTAAAAAAGAAATGGTGCGCCAATGATTAAAGGTATATGTGCACTATGTGGTTGCAAGAAAAATCGTTCCTTAAAAAAGGAAGCAGTGAACGAAAACCCTGGGTAGAGCAAAAAGCTGGGTATAAGCAAATCGAAGACAAGATTTTAGATTGAAATTACGCTAATTTTTCAGGGATTGATGATTTACATAGAAAATTAAGAGAAAATGGTTATACTGTTTCAAAAGCTAAAATAAAAGAAATATTGCAAAAACAAAATATTTATTCTTTACACCATCCCTCTTATAACACATTTGAAAGAAGGCGAGTTTATATACATAGTATTGATGAACAGTGGCAAGCTGATTTAGTTGATATGCAACAGTATAAAAAGGAAAATAATAATTTTAATTACATTCCTACAGTGATTGATTGTTTTAGTAAATATGCTTGGTGAATCCCTTTAAAAAATAAAATGTGTAAGGAAATTATTAATTCTTTCACGGATTTATTTAAAAATAGAAAACCTAAGCAGTTACAAACAGATAAAGGTAAAGAATTTGTTATGAAAAACGTTAAAGTATAATTAAAAAGTCATGAATTTCATTGATTTTCATCTGAAAGTGAATTGAAAGCTCAAATAGTGGAACGATTTAATAGAACTATTAAAGAGAAATTATGAGAACATTCTACTTACAACAATACTAAACGTTCGATAGGTGTATTACCGTCATTAGTTGACAATTATAATAAGTCATATCATAGATCAATCAAAATGAAACCAATAGAAGCTAGTAGAAAAGAAAATGAAAACAGGGTGAATATAAATCTGTTACCAGACATACATTCTCAAACAACGAAATATGAATTTAATGTAGGTGATTTGGTTAGAATTAATAAGAAAAAACTCTTCCAAATTATACAACAGAAATATTTCAAACTGCTACAGTTGAACAGACAACTCCTATTACGTATGAATTATCCGATAAATCGGGTGAGTTAATTATTGGTGCTTTTTATGAAAAAGAGTTATCAAAAGTTATTAATTTATAATAATAATTTTCTTATATATAATTTAATCTATATAAATGGATGTTAAATAATGAAAAAAGTTGTTAACAAATATAGTTAACAACAGGGAAATACTAAGACAAAAGGTTTGACAGAATGCGTTAATACAAGAAGGATTTCATGAATATACTGAAGAGCTGAATGCTCCAGTTTTTGAAAAATTAAAATAAAATGATGATAATTTGAAATGGCGATTTCTAAGATTAGATCAAAATTTAAGAAACGCTTTACTAGCACCATCGCAACTTCAAGGTATTGAATCATTACCAGCACCATCATCGTTACTTCAAGGTATTGAACCATTAGAAATACCAAAAACAAAACTCCTGATAAATCACCGAGAGTATATGATCTTAATTTGAATCTTGACACTAAACTGCTGAAACGGTTAAATGAAGACGATAAAAAAAATCATCCTCAAGAACCAACTTCTTTTGAATTCCCTAATTATTACATAAATTATCCTGAATTCCTCCAAGAAGCTATAAAGAAATGGGGTGAATTGAATCAAAAATATGGTGGGAAAAAAGTCATGGAATACCAGGATATGAAGAAAAAGTTGATTTTGTAAAAATTTATAGGTACAGATTGTTAAAGGTTGCTGAAATCCTTAAAATGGAAATAGAAATACCACAAGTAGGAACTGGATTGTTTCTGAATGCAAATGAAATGATTGAACGATTATACAGTCTAATAGGTAGCAGAGCTGTTGGAAATACATCAGATGAAGTTAGAAATGAAGCTGTAACTTTGTTAAATTCCTTATTAAAAAATAAAATATTAAAGAAAAATGAATATAATACAATTTATCAAAATTATCTTAAAATTTAATAAAAAATAATTTGCTATTTTAAAACAAATATAATTAAACATATAAAACAAATATAAATTAAAATAAAACAATGAAATTTCTCAGGATTGAAAATACTTCAGATTTGGAAATTTGTTTTATAAAATTATTTCTAAATAAATGGAGGGTATTGCAGAAGTGATTAAAAGTTTTTTACAATGAAAATCCAAATTCATCAAAATAAAAAATAAATTATCGCGTTACACAATTCATGAATTACGCGCAGCAGCTAAATTATTTGATATAAAAGCTGCTGGTAGAAAAGATGAACTATTCAATAAAATAAAAAATCATCTTAATAATAAAATATTACTTGAAGATAATCTGATTGAGTTAGAGCGTAATGGAAAGCGTCGAGATGATAAAAAAACCCTACAGATTTAATATTATTCCAGAGTTAAAAAAAGGGTTAGAAAATGAAATAAAAGAAAATAATGAAATTATTTCAGATTTACAAAATCAATTTAACACTATGAGAAATAAAGATATTATTGAACTTAAAAATTCTTAAAATCAAAACAGATTACAACTGCTGGAAATTATAACGAAGTGAAGAATAAAGTAAAAATTTATTTCAATAAACAAATTGAGATTAATAAAAAAGTGAATGACGAAACTCAAAAACTTATTAGAGACTTAAGTGGTAGAAATAGGTTTAAAAAAGATAGGAATATTGACATTTCTAATTTATTTATAAATAAGAAAAAAACATGAGAAGTTCCAGATATTCCAGAGTATATTTTTAAATAGAAGAAGAACATAATAATAACCCAAGTATTCAATGGATTAGAGAAAATTCCCTTACAGTTAATATTTCAATGAATGCAAATGGAGCTGAATTTGGAACACTTTTTGACACTGTTGTTAGATATTTAAAAAATAGAATGAATGAAAGAGATAGTTACAGAGTTCAACTCACAACTCGGGTAATATTTTATTCTCAGAAGGATAATGAAGAAGTCGAACCTATCCATTATCATAGTTATTCCTGGATATTTAATAAAAATAGTGATATCGATCAAAGCCATCTAAATAGTCATCACAGGAATATACATACATTAGTCATTGAAAATACCCCAAGATCAGGCTTACAATTTGAAAAGGTCGATGGAATTGATTATCGAATGACAAGATTACCCAATTATGTGGGAGGTACTTATAAATAATTACCTGAATTTGTAAAAAAATAAAAAGCGTGTATTAATATAAAAAATAATGATAATAAATGCTTTCTTTGGTCAATCTTAGCTTATCTTCATCCAGCTAAAAATTATGTAGACAGACTATCAAACTATCAAAAATATGAAAATGAATTCAATTTTACAGGGATTACTAATTTTCCAATGGATATTAAAGATATTTACAAATTTGAAAACAAATACAATATTAAAATTTGTTTATTTGAAATAAGTGAAAATAAAGTGATTAGAACTCATATTCCAAAAACTAAGATCAATGGAAAAACTGCTACACATGTTATTCATTTACTCTATTTTAATAATCATTATGTTTTAATTAAAGATTTAAACAAACTACTTGCATCTCAAATATAAAAAACTAAATGGAAAATTCATCTTTGCACCTACTGTGGAAGACACTTTAATGAACAGGAAAAATTTGAGAAGCATGATAAAAAAGAAAATTGTCAAGATCCTGACATCATTATGCCAAAACCAGGATCTAAAATTGAATTTAAAAATATAGCTAAACAAATGAAAGTACCTTACTGTATAATAGGTGATTTTGAACCGTATAATGAAGAATTTAATTAAAAAAGGTAAAAAGACAATTAAAGTAGCAGAACAAAAAGCATTTACTTATGGATTCCAAGTATGTTGTTCTTTTGATACAGCACAAAATAAATATTACGAATACTTTGGTGAATATGCTAGCAAACATTTTGTAACTACAATAGTAGAAGTTAGAGTACAAGAAGAAGTAAGAAAAAAATGGAATGATACAACTAATAAAATCTGCCATATTTGTGAAAAAGAAATAGTAGATAATAATTTCCATTTAGATCATGACCACATGACATGTAATATACGTGGATTTACAGAAAATGAATGTAATAAAAACTTTAGAATTCCTAAACATATGCCTATTGGAATGCATAATCTCTCAAAATATGACTCTCATTGATTTCTTAGAGAATTAGTACCTGATAATGGTATTTTTGATTCAGCGGAGAGTTTTATATCATTTTATAAAACAATTACTGTTAGTGAAACCCAATACGAAATGCGCTTCATAGATTCATTTCGGTTTATGGCTTCATCATTGGATAAATTATCTGAAAATTTAGCAAAATGTGATTGTAAATTAAATTGCAACTGTTTGAGCAATAATTTCAAGTATACTTCTGCTGTTGTTGTGAAGTGTTTATTTTATGGTAATTGGGGGTTGTAGTCGTAGATGCCTTTATTCTCCCTTTATAGGGGAGATAAACTCTGGCCCTAAGGTAATTAAACTTTGGTAGCGCGCCTTAGGCTATGACCGAACTAATGAGGCGTACCGACTGGGGATTTTCGAGAGGCTAAAAGTAGATCGTAGAGAGGTTGTCTAAAATACAATACTTTTATTCATTTAACATATAATATAATCGGATATATTCTGTCTACTGGGACTGGCTGTCCCAAGTAGACCACAAGTCTCAAAAAACAACAATAATATATAAATAGATACTTA
>JAQQPU010023145.1:0-13477 GCA_029168905.1 Artemia sp. Kazakhstan ARC1039 | reverse complement strand
GTGGGAAGGCATTATCACTACTGGTATGGGTGATATGACTGGAACTCGCTTCCTGCGTAACATCTACGGCTTCGACATCTACGTGTCCAACCGTCTGGCTAAGACCAGTGCTGATGAAGCAGCTCTGACCACCTTCGCTGACGACGCTGTTGCAGACACTTCTGGCTATCAGGCTAACATGTTCTTCAGCATGGCTTCTGATATCACCAAGCCGTTCGTAGGCGCTGTAGGCCGTGCACCGCGCATGGTGAGCTGGCGTGACGAGGACATCGAGACTGAATACCATCAGCTGACTACCAGCTTTGGTCTTGGTCTGTACCGTCCTGAGTCTCTGGTAACTGTGCTGACCAACCCGGCTGCATACTAATCTAGTCATAGAAGGAGATAAATAAATGGCTACTGCAAACTCTTGGGTCAACGCTGACGGTATCGAAGTAAACTTCGGCCCGGTAGTTTCTGACTCCCTGCGTGCTAACGAGCAGCACACCAAAGGTAAGACCAAGGAACTTCAGCTGGACGTTGATGCGTCCATCGGCCTGAAGTCTGTTGGTTCCGCACTGAGCGTTAAGAACAGTGCTATCCCGGCTGGTGCTTACATCGTGAGTGCACGGTTCGTAGCAGAAGAAGACTTCGACAACGCTGTCGAGTTCGGTACTGCTCAGATCGACGGTACTGCTATTGATCAGGACGGCCTGATCGCTACCGGTACTACCACTGCTGAAGGTGCTGGCGCACTGATCGGTACTGTAACTTCTGAGGCCAACTACCTCGTCGTTACCTCTACCGCTACCGCCGCTACCGAAGGTAAGGGTACTCTGGTTGTAGAATACATCATCTAATGATGTCAAAGGGAGGCGAGGGATATTCTCTCCCTCCCTTTTTTTTTTATTATAAACCATTCCTAAGAGGTTCTAATGGCTGATCATAGATTTCTCAGCACCGCGCAAGTGCACGAGCCTAAACATATCTCAACCAGTAGCGCAGCCGATGCAGGCAAAGTCATTACCCCCACCTCTGCTGGTGGTGTAAGTGAACTTCGCAAACTAGCTCTGTCAGACTTATCTGACGGAGACACTGCGGTTACCTTGGCCAACGTGTCTTCTACAGATGCTTTGAACTACCAAGGTTGGCAGATGATTGAAGATGGGCTAGTCACTACACCGTCAATTACTGTAGACACTTCAGCTACCCTGCTGACTATTGATGATGAGGGTGTATCTAACAACACAAACTCTGATTACCTCCCACAGATTATCCGTGGTTCTGGCAGTCTTTGGAGCACAGTCTCAAACAAGATTACCCCTATTGAGGTAGGCGATACTTACGTTGCAAGACTCAACCTTACTATTGATGCAGTGACAGGTACACCAGAAACACTGACCTGTATGCTGGACATCGGAGGCTTGGCAGCTCCTAGCGTTGTTGTTGCAGAGGATACTCACGAGATTAGCAAGGCACCGCCTTACACAATCAGCTTCGTGTTCCCTATTTTCTGTTTGGACACTTTTATTGCTAACGGTGGGCAGTTCTTTGTTAAGACAAAGGCAGGCTCTGTAGATATTACTGACCGCTCTTTGTTCATCCATCGCACTGGTAGCGGAAACAACTAAGGAGAAGTAGATGTCACGTTCTCTTAACTACACCGTACAGCGTGTACTAGAGAAGCTGAACCTTGACCCAATCAATTCTATCAACGATACCGAAGATAGTATGCTGGTTGCAAGGGAAGCTGAGTCTACGTACTACGACTTGTTGTCCAGAGGCACTTGGCCTTACCAAGAAGATTTAATAAAAGTTCAGTCAGTGTCTGATGCCAACAACCCGACAGCTCTGCGGTTGGGAGAGGATGTAGACAGCATTACAAGTGTACGGTACGACGTTACACAATCTGGCGACAATGATCGAGACATCAAGAATGTCTCTTGGCTAGAGCCAGAAGAGTTCTTAGAAATGGTTTATCGTCGCAATACAAGCGACAGCGAAGTAACAGTTGCAGACTTCTTTGGCACAGACATCTTTGTCTACAACAGCAGAGACCCCGAGTACTACACAACTTTCGATAACGAGTACATTGTATTCGACGCCTATCGAGCCTCTGAGTCAAGCAGCCTGCTGGGCAGCAAGACAATCTGCAAGGGTGTAGTTATCCCCGGATGGTCTCAGTCAGATGATTTCATCATCCCTGTTGATAAGAAGTTTTACCCACTGTACCTTTCAGCTTTAACTTCCGCTTGCTCTGTCATGCTACTAAATGTACAGAACATCGAAGAAGAGCGTAGGCAGTCTCGGGCAATTAGCAGGCTTCGTCGAGAGGCTTATCGCACCGAAGCGGAGGTGTTCCCCAAGTTTCGGTTTGGACGTAACGGCAACGGATTATCATAATGGCTAGACAAAGTTTACAAAAACTATACGCTGACTTCCGACAAGGTTGGGTTAACATCAGCAGCCCTCTGCAACAGCCAGAAGGCACAGTCAAAGATATTGTAAACTTTGACATTGATGTTAATGGTACGTTGTCCAAGCGTGGTGGCTTGCAGGTAACAGGGCTGAAGTCCGACTCCTTGCTTTGGTATGACTTTAATAACCCGGATGCTCGCCGCCGTCCTACCTTCTTTATCTGGGACAATGTGGCAAACGATGTTAACAGGAAGTTTCTTGTAGTATCTTCTAGTATCAACATCTACCGCTTCTATGACATCAGCCAAGGTATCCTAGACTTCAGTCAGTCCTTGGGCTTTGTGTCTGTCGCTAGGAATATCCCGACAACTTTCGGGGCAAGCCTAGAAGATCAACCTGATTTTGTTTCTGCTCTTGGTGAGTTGTTCATTGCAGCAAATACCCACAGTCCTTCTAGGGTTACGTACAACCCCAGCAGCGGGACTTTTGGTGTAACCTCTAGTAGGCTTAGGGTACGTGACACAAACGTGTGGCAGGGGCCGTCAGACAACGCTACGGGCATCAACAGAAGCACTGCTGCCGACATCGAGCATTGGCACTACTTCAACCTGACTAACTCAGGCTGGCCAGAGGTTGCTAACGTAGCCGCTGGGCGTAAAGGTGAGGATGGTGTACGAGCTGGTGACAACCCGATCACTTGGACAAAAGAGAAACTTAACTTTTATCCAGAGATTTCTATTCCCTACTACTCAGCTCGTAACGGTGTAGGCGAAGCAGTAGATACACAGAACGCATACAGCCCTTGGCTTGTAGAGAACAACTACTTCGGCAACACACAGCCGCCTGTTGGTAGAAATATCACAGACGTCTCCGCGTTCCGTAGGGGCGGTTCTTTTAAACCTAACCCCAGCTCTACCGAACGCTACGAAATTGAGTACAGGGCATCTGAGGAGGCTTCCAGTATTGCCTTCTACTCTGGGCGTATCTGGTACGGCAACAACTCTTACTACTCAGACGCAAGAACAGTCGCTAACACGATTGGGCCTAGGGAAGAGAAGCCGCTGTCTGGTGGTGCAAGAATCTACTACTCACAGACAATCACCAACGACCTTGACAAAGCTAACAAGTGCTACCAACAGAACGACCCTACGGTAGAAGACTTGAATCAGGTGCTTGATACTGACGGTGGTGTGGTGTACATCAAAGAGTCTGGTAACATTAAGAAGCTGGTGACACTTGGTACTTCCTTGTTTGTATTTGCAGACAAAGGTATCTGGCGGATTGCTGGTGCAGACTTTAACTCGTTCACCCCAACGTCTTTCACTGTCGATAAGATTTCTGATATTGAAGTGTTGTCGAACGACTGTGTAGTAGAAACTAAGAACAGAATCTACGTCTTGTCTGATGAAGGGCTGTTCGCTGTAGACTACCAAGGCTCTGTAGGTGATGTCCAGCTCAACGACTTATCTACTCCGCTGATCGAGAAGTACTTTGATGGGTTGTCCTCTTCCATTGTGAAGAACAGCTTCATTCGTTTCGACGAGACCGAGCGTGTGTTGTACTGCTTTATTAGTTCTCCAGATGAACAGGGCAACATTGACCGATTTAAGATCAAAGATATTCTGCTGTACAAAGAGAGCCTTAACGCTTTCTACAAACACACTTTCAACTACCCAACCACATACAATGTGCTGGATGCTTTGTACGGTTTGGACAGCAGTATTGTCCCAATCCAAGAAGCTGTGGTAGATGAGAACGAGGTTCCTCTCACGATCAACGACGAGCCTGTTGTCCTTGAAGAGAACTTTGACATCAGAACTGCTAACGCCTTTGTTAACATGGTGTTCTTAGATCAGGATGATGAAACAGGTAACGGTGTCTTGGTGCCAGCTACATTCTCTGACAAGGTAGATTTCTTAGACTTTGGCACAGAGGGTTATGAGGCTGACGTCGAGCTTGGGTTTGATAGTAACGGAGACCTGCTGAGCGATTCTAAGCAAGCGCCTTACGTTGCATCTTATATCAGCAAGCCTGAGCAGACTTTGATTCAAGCGTACGACATTCAAGACGAAGTTGTGTTACCGCCGGAATTGTCTGAGAAGGCAATCCTGTACATCGACCCGAACGATGCTACAACAATGCGGAAGAGTTCTCTTGCCAACGCCAACCAAAGGGCAGAAGCAGATGGAGACAGAATAGTACATGCGTTGGACAAATCTAGCAACCTAGAGCTTGGCCCTGAGCGGGTGACAGAACTAGAAGATGGCTGTATGGTTCGTGATGTAAATGCTGGACGCGCCAACTCTCTATGGCTGGGTGTCAACGAACCTTCTCCGCTCACGGACGAAGGCAAGACTACAAACTTTATCAGCTTTATGGATGAACCTTTTGCCAAGGAAAACGGCACAATCGTTGTTAAGGTCGAGGTGACAGGAACTTCAGATAAGCGAGTGTGGATTGAGCGTCTGGCCAGTGATGGCAATTACTCACGTTACAGCGCCAGCACTGATCCCGACTATGACAGCTTAGCTGAAGACTATTTTGTTCTCTACGCCGGGCTTAATGAGAATAGCCCTTGGAGCTATAGGTTCTCCTCTTCAGGCGGGAATATATCTGTAAAGGTTGTAGCAGGGAATCACTACACAGACGCCAGTGCAACTATATTGCCAAGACCTGACAGAGACAACAACCAAGCATTTGAGCTTGGAGTAGAAGAGGACGGCAGAAAGTTCTTACTTGCGTTAGGCAACAGTAACATAGAAATACCCAGCAATGTTGCTCCCCGAACAGAGGATGGCTGGGCTGTCTGGTGTCCTATGGCTCTGGTTGATTTCCGTTCGGAAGAGGAACCACCTACGCAAAGTTCTTTTGCGGATTACCAGCTGCTGTGGTACGTTGGAACAACTATTGCAACAGACACCACCTTCAAGTCTTTTGAACTGAACGACGATGGCTCTATCGCAATACGCGCACGGCACGGTCTATCCCCAGAGACAGTAACTCTTCCTCAGTTACAGAAGAATGTACCGTTTGTGGACTACAGCTTAGTGGTCGGCGATGTTATGAGAAACTACATCAACGGCGAGCTGGTGCAAGAGTTCACAGATGGGGTGACTAGCCCACCCAGTTTGTTTAGGATCTGGTTTGGCTTCCCTAACTACTTTAGAAGAAAGCCTAAAGTCTATGCCTACTACGCTGGGCCTGCTGACTACACAGAAGCTGAGATTAGGGTACTCAACAGGTACTTTGCAGGAATCTCTAGTGCAACGCTGGACGAGACAAAATATGAGCCAGTAGGTGCTGTGCCTAAGCCGGAAGTATCTTGTAAGATGTCCTACTCATGGGACTGGCGAACAGGATTCTCTCGAGACCAAGAACTGTACAGGCTTAACCGATTGTTTATCCCAGAAACTGCTGACGAGGAGTACACCTATCCTCAAGAAGTTATTCAAAACAAGAGCAGGATAAGGGGCAGAGGCACAGCCCTCAACATTAAGATGACCTCTGAGGCTGGTAAGGCTTGTGAAGTCGAAGGTCTGGGCGTACTTTACACAGGATAAAATATGTTTACTACACAATACATTGACAACTTCCATGAGTTCTTTGAGGAAATGCAACACCACTTTGAAGAGCACTATGGACACTGTGAGGAGGCTCGTGCAAAACACGAGTCCCTCAACATCGACGTAGGTCTCTTTCAAGAAGGGATTGACAAAGGTGTGTTTAACATCTTTTGCCTGTTGCAAGGTGGGGAGGTTGTTGGGTATGTCAACGTGACTATCCAACAGAACCCCCTGTTTGCTAGACCCCAAGCTATTGTTGACTACCTGTACGTATTTCCGCAGCACAGGAACAAGGGGTACACTAGGTTAGCTATTACAGAGATCGAGAAAGAGCTGGCGAGTGAGGGCTTGAATGAGCTTAACATAATCCTCCCAGAGAAAGACTACTCTGACGATGTTGCTGAAAGCCTAGGCTACACCAAGACATCATCAACCTTCTTTAAGAAATTAGGAGAATAAAATGGCAGCTACAGCTATTGCAGTTGGTGCTATTGTTGGTGCCGCTGGTACAGCCGCCAGCTACTTTGAGCAGAAGAAGGCAGCTCGTCGATCTCAAAGAGAGCAAGACAAAGCTAACCGTACAGCTCAGGCATCTTCTCAGATTGAACAGGCTCGGGCTAGACGTAGAGCTGTTGCACAGGCTAGGATTGCTCAAGCTCGTAACACAGCTCAGATGGGTTCTCAGGTAGGAAGCAGCTCTGCACTTCAAGGCGCTAACTCTGCTCTGTCTACACAGCTTGGCGCTAACATTGGTTTCCAAGGAGCGCAGGCGAGGGCACAGCAGTCCATCTTTGACTTCCGCCAGAACGCCTCTAACATTATGGCTAAGGGCCAACAACGTGCTGGTCTGTACTCAGCTATTGGTAGCATGGGACAGCAGGCAGGCAACGCCGTAGCCGTCTATGGCCCACAGAGTAACTAGGAATAATTATGCAGCCGATTCAAGATACCCCGATTGGTGCTGAGTTCAGTCAGCCCATTGAAGATAACCCAATTGAGACAGCAAACATCAGACCTATCTCTCAAGAAGAGAATAAGTTTCTGGCTATGCAGTCTGCTTTCATGGACAACTACCTGAACGGCACACCTATTGCGGATAACTTCCTTCAGTATTCTCAGGAAGCTGACCCTAGGGCAACAGCTAAGGAGCTGGCAAGCAAGAAGGCACAGGCAGATGCTGCTGATGTGCAGGAAGAGCTGGTTCTCAACCCTACAGGACAATCCGGTAGCGTAGAAGAAGAGGTTGCTTTAGTCCGTAATGTTATTGATCAGGTTGCTAACCGTGGGAATGATGTGGACAAACAGTTCACTGAGGCTGCCATGGGGCCAGAGGCTGACCTAGAAGAAGCTGATGCTCAAGCTGGCAAGATCAAGATGTGGAAGATGTTGTCTGGTTGGCAGGAAGAGCTGGGGCTTACGGACAAGGGGTTCGAGTTAGGTAAGCAGTTCTTTTTTCCTTTCCTTGAGTCAGCTCGTGGTATTAAAGTTACTGGTGAGTACTTCGGAGCTAAAGAAGAGTTCCAAGGAATGATTCGTGCTTTCCAAATGATGGAAACAGACGAACAGGTAGCCATGTTACCGCAGCTTAAAAAGGATTTAGAGGAAAGAGTAGGAAATGTAGATGCAATCAACCTGCTGGCCGACTTCCTAGACCCGCTGGGTGACGCAGACTTTGAACGCTTCGGTGGTGAAGAGGTTGTGTGGGATGCCCTAGATGCAACAGGCGTGGGGTATGGTATCACAATGGCTCTGAAGGGTGCCAAGGGCAGTGTTAACGCTGTACGTACCTTGCACGACCTGAAGAACTATGAGGCTGCTCAGGAAGCTGCTGCCGTGGCTGTTGTTGACCCGGAGCTTGGCAAGGCTATGGGCATGGATGAGCTTGCAGCTACCTCTACAGCTCTGCCTTTTGATACTAGCATCGAGGCCATTGGCCGTCAAGGTGGTATCTCTAACAAGGTACAAGAAAACCTGAAGAACTACTTCCAAGAGGTTGACGAAATCTCTGGCAACATCATCAATGCCGAAGGGTTCTTGAAAGAACAGACTGTCTCTAACAAATACCGTAAGGCTTTGGAAGAAGCAGCGGAGCAGAGGTTCCAAGCAGAGAAAGCAGAGAACATCCGTATCAAGTCTCGCTCTGATACTGAAACAATCTTCGAGTACCAAGTGCTTGATGAAGATGGTGTCCTGACTGACAAGACATACGAGCTGTCTCTTAATATGGACAGTGCTGGTAGCTTCGGACAGTCCACTATGGGCTTGATTCGTGAGTACATAGGCTCACCTACTGCCTTTGCAAGAGGTATGCTTAGAGAGGACGTCAAGACCGCTCAGCGGGTAGACTACCTAACCTCTCGTATCAACCGCCAGCTCACTGACTTGACCAAGAAAGCTCTTGAGCCGATTGGTTTGTTCCCGACACCTAAGACCAGAGAGAGTCTCGCAAAGGTAGACAAAGCTCTTCGTGAAGGGGATGAGTGGAAGAACGCAGACGGTACACGCGGCAAGGTGTTCACCCCGGATGAGCTTAGGGAGAAGATGGGTCTGGAAACAGACAACGAAATCTCTGCCTACTACCGTATAAACCGCTTGTACAATAACCTGTGGAACATTCGTAACAACGAGAAACGTGCTGAGATGAAGACTCTCGGCTACCAGAACATAAAGTTCTCTCGCAACGACGAAAGCGCCGTGGGTAAGACATACGAGAACGCGCTCACTGCTCGTGCAGCTATGTCTGATAAGTCCATAAACATGGTGTACGATGCTGAGCTTGACGAGGTTGTTGACTTCAGGAAGTCTGAAAGCAACATCATGGCTCAAGCCTACGAACAAGGCAAGATCATGGTTCGTATGGACACACCTTACGATATTGGCGATGGCCGAGGCTTGTACAGGTACGCTCTGGTACGTAAAGAAGAGGTAGGTGATCTGCCACAACAAGTACTGAACCGCAAGGTTGGGTATGTGCCACGCATCTACGAAGATGCTGCGTACTTTGTCAAGGAGAAGGTAGCACGGACTGTAGACGGTGATAAAGAGTACTTCACCAACAACACTCTGCGTTTCTTTGACAACAAGAAGGACGCTGACAAGTACATTGATGAGCTGGTAGAAACTACTGTAGCTACCAAGCTGGATGAACTGGCCAAGCGTGACCTCGACCCAGCCACAGCTGCTAAGGAAGAGGCTAGGATTCGCAAGGAAGCAGAAGAGAAGTACGTATCTCTGACAGACCGAGAAGAAGAGCAGCTTGCCGCTGCCGCTGGTGAGGTGTCTCACGGTTCAGCTGGTCTATACACTGGTGCTCGTGCACAGGACGACATCCTGTTCGGTCTTGAAGGTGACCGGGCTAATCGAGTCAACTCTTTTGATGCACTGACTCGCAACATTGGCAACCTGTCTCGTTACACTGCCATGAACCAGTGGCGCTTAGGTCTTGAGCAGCGTTGGATTAACACCGCTAACGAAATCTTCAAGGCCAAGGGTATTGATACACGAGTAACTAGCTTCGAGAGACTGCCTAAGACCTCAGAGTCTAGCCCAGAAGTGCGGTTCCTTAACAGAACCTTTGACCAGATCAGGGATTGGCAGAACTTCCCAACACCGGAAGAGCAATTCTTTAGCAACGTGATGAGAGGTCTGTACGACTTCACTTCAGCTAAAGACATGAAGCGTACTTCTAAGGTTCTGGGGAACTTCCGTGATGCTGACCCCATTGCAGCTGCTCGTGCTACGGCATTCCACTCTCTGTTGGGTATGTTTAACCCAGCGCACTTGTGGATTCAGGCTCAGGGTTCTGCAACAGCCTTGTCACTTGGCTTCGGCAAGTACATGACGCAGACACTCCGCAACACCAGTGGATTGACTATGCTCGGGTACGGAGCTAAAGACTCAGCCCGGTACGCTAGGGTAGCTAAAGCCAACTTCATGGATAAAGATGAGCTGGAAGCAATGCACAATCTGTGGCTGAAGACTGGTTATGAGGATTCTGTTCTTCAGACCGCTGACCACGCTGCTGCTTCTAAAGGGTACGGCATGACTACCGCTGTACTGAAGAAGGTAGCTGACACAGGTCTTCTGTTCTATCGACAAGGTGAGTTCTTCAACCGTCGCATGGCTTTCACTACAGCCCTTGAGCGGTACAAAGAAGCTAAAGGAATCAACACTATCAAGAATGTCACTGACTCCGAGCTTAAAGATGTCATTGATGATGCGAACAACATCATGCTGAACATGACCAAAGCTAACCGGGCCATGTGGCAGAAGGGTCTACCTTCCCTGCCGACGCAGTTCTTGCAGGTAACTACCAAGGCCATCGAAACAATGACAGGTCTTAACAAGAACTTCGATAGGAAAGAAAGAGCTAGGTTGATGGCAGGACAGCTTGCCTTGTACGGTACAGCTGGTATCCCCATGGTGTCCTTGCCTTACATGCTGGCAACAGAAGTCTTTGGCATGACACAGCAGGACATTGAGGACAACCCTAAACTGTTTAAGGCACTGAACGATGGCTTCTGGGGTGTGACAACCATGCACATGTTTGGCATGGATGTTGAAATCTCTAGCCGTGGTTCACTGTTGAGAGGTGTATCAGACTTCGTAGACAACTGGTTTATCCAAGAGTCTTCTGTAGTTGAGAAATTCCTCGGTGCATTCGGCTCAACAGGCCAGCGGTTCTGGGACGACCTCACTAGGCGTCTTCGTCCTATGTCTCTCGACAACATGTCGGAGATAGACTTCGAGGATGTCGCAGGGATTCTTACTTCTCCTGTGTTGAAAAGTATCTCTACTTACAACAACTATGAGAAAGCCTTGATCATGGAGCGGCTGGATGCAGCTTACTCTAACTCTGGTAGGGCAATCGCCAAGGGCTTTAACTTCTCTGAAGCAGTGGCTCAGGCTATCGGCTTCCAGCCTACCAAGGTGACCGATACCTTTGACCTACAAGCTAGGGTAAGGTACTTGGACAAGCTGCCTGAGAAGATCAGCACAGATATTCTGAAGGAGCTGAACAGCTTTGCAGCAGCTCACCCAGACGGTGACTACTCCCAAGAGGATTGGGATAAGCACAGAGTAAACATAAGTATCCTGTACGGTATGCTCGACCCTGACCAGAGAATGCGTGTCAAAACTATTGTAAACCGACAGTTCACTGGTGATACACAAAGGGCAAGAGCAGTACAGAAGTATGTAGAAAGAATGAAAAACACAACAGCAGACGACCTGTCTTTGTGGATGCAAGCACTGCTTGGTTCTAAGGCTATCCGTCTCGGCATAAATGCAGAGGAAGAATAACACATGGCTCTTATTCAATCAGATCAACTGGCTGGCTTGCAGGGCAACATCGGTAATCAGGCTATTGTCCAAGACAACACACCTTCTGCGGGGCAACTCGTGGAAGGTCTGTCCAACGTCGGGATGAGTGCACTAGATGTTGCCTCCAAGACTGTAGCCAAAGACCGAGCAAAAGAGGTGGTTGACGAAGAAATGGCCAACTTCGACGCAGCTAGGGCAGAAGCTGAGAAGCTGACAGACCAAGACCCCGCTATTACAGATGTTCCTGAGTCAGTTAACATGGCTCAGAAAGAGTGGGACTTGCTGTCTAACGCTGTACGTTCAGGGCAGATGACACAAGACAGGGCGCAGCTTATTGCTTCGTCCCGTCTCCGCCAGCGTATCTCTCAGGAGCCTCTGTTCGCTCGGCAGATGCGATCAGCGGCATCCGGTGTGCTTGGTTTTAACATCGAGTCTGTTGGTGCACAGCAGTACTTTGCATCCTTGCCCACACGTAGTCAGGTAGAAGGTTCTGCTAAGAACGACTACCTGAATGACATCAACGAGAGGGCAGCAGCACAGTCACAGTACTTGGGTGTGAGTTTTGATGTTGCTCGTAGAGAGTTGCTTCAGGCTGACCGTAACAAGCAACAGTTGGAAGCAGTTCAGACTCAGCGGGAAATGGGTATGATCTCTTCAGCAGATTGGGCTAACGAGGTTTCTAAGGTAGATACTCAGGAAGCCTTTACCGACATCATGGTAGGCATCCAGTCTTCAATTGTTGAAGGACAACCTATTGACAACGTAGTCGTTGGTAACCAGATCGAGACACGTAAGCAGCAGTTCCTGAACAACCTGCGTACTAACTACGAGGGCGACATCAACAGCCCTGAGTTCAAGCGTATTGAGGACTCTGTTAACGCGAGATATGAGGGCTATACTAACTTCGTTGAGGCTATTGGTATTGATAACCTGACTCAGGTAGGTATCGACCGCATGGCTAGGGTACGTCAGCAGATTGGCGACAAGTTCTTCTCAGACATTCAGATTATCTCTGATGTTGGTGGGCAAGAAGCGGTGTCTCAGTACTTCTCTTTGATGTCTGATGATCTCAACGAGACACAGAGAGCGCAGATGCTAGAGAACTTCCCGATCTTGAAGAGGTTTGCTGGGGTGGCTAACGCTTCTCCTGAGCAGCTGAAAGGTATGTTGGCAACAACAACCCGTAAAGTTCTAACAGGTGAGACTTTAGACGACAATGACCGTCAAGTTCTCGACCCTGTTATAACAAAAGCCTACTCTGAAGGGAATGCAGATACGCAGAACTCTTCCATCGAGACATTGCAGAGGGAGCAGATGAAGTACAAGTCTGCATCTGTGATTGCCACCAAGCGTCCGGGAGACACAACCAAAGAAAACGTGGGCGTTATGAAAGTCATGTTCGAGAAAGAACTTCCTTTTCTTATCCAACAGGTTGGCCGCACTATGGCGGATCACGAAGGAGCTTTTGAAACCTACACTAAATCAGATGGCTCTGTTGGTGTCAAGCTCCGCTACGACTACGGTCGTGAGATGGGAGGAAGACGCAAGAGAGATGCAGCTCTGGAAGCCTTGGATCGTATCAACTCCGATATGAACAAGGTAACCCCCTTCTTCAAGAGCATGGACAAGGGTTGGGGGCAGGTTCTTGGCACAGATAAGACTTCTTTACAGATTCGTCTGAATAAGGAGATCACTGATGCAGAGAATAACTACCTGAATGCCGCTGCTACTGCTGAATCTCGACAAATTGTAGTAGATTTTCAGGCAGCTACCCTTAAAGGTGACGAACAACAGGCCCGTAGCCACTACGAGAAGCTGCGTAGCCAGAATCCCGACATGTATCCGAGCGATTTCGAGAGAATCTACGATGAAATCCGTCGTCGTCGGGCTGAAGGAGCACAGTAATGGCTATAAATTGGGGTAAGATCAGAGAGTTTGAGGGTTTTACGACCAAAGGAACCATCCCAAAAAATAAGAAAGGTAAGATTTTGGGAGAAAGCGGTGTGACTGTAGGCTCAGGTGTTGATCTGGGACAGCAGTCTGCCGCTGGGCTAAGGAAGGCAGGGGTATCTGAGGATATTATCAACAAACTTACCCCTTATTTTGGTAAGAAGGTT
Source organism: Artemia sp. Kazakhstan ARC1039 (assembly GCA_029168905.1). Taxonomy (NCBI): domain Eukaryota; kingdom Metazoa; phylum Arthropoda; class Branchiopoda; order Anostraca; family Artemiidae; genus Artemia; species Artemia sp. Kazakhstan ARC1039. The sequence continues at coordinate 78 of JAQQPU010023145.1, read as the reverse complement.
GATAAAGCCGAAGCTATCCTGCAACAACAGCCCTTACAGCTCAGTAAAATACAAGCTGAGCAGCTTACAGAGGCTGTT
>JAQQPU010023144.1:0-13477 GCA_029168905.1 Artemia sp. Kazakhstan ARC1039 | reverse complement strand
AGTTTCTACGACAACGCCTTCTATAAAAACCTTATATGCCCCCAGGGCATAATTTAAAACCCTTGTCCTGGTGGTTGTGGGGGAGTTTCCTCCTCAAAAACATATTCTCTATCTGGAAATCAAGTAGGCTGAACAAAATGGCCATCCCAAAATTTTAGTTGGATGTGTTTGGGGGAAAGATGGGCGTAGGGGAGGGGGGGGGGCTAGTTGCCCTCCAATCACTTTCGACAATTAAAAAGAGTACTAGCCCTTTGAATTTCCAATCGAATGAGCCTGTTTTGAAGTTTCTACGACAACGCTTTCTATAAAAACATTATATGCCCCCAGGCCATAACTTAAAACCCTTGCCCTGAGGGTTGTGGGGGAGTGTCCTCCTCAAAAACATATTTTCTATCCGGAAATCAACTACGCTGAACAAAATGCCTATCTCAAAATTTTGATTGGATGTGTTTGGGGGAATTATGGGCGTGGGTGGAGGGGGCTAGTTACCCTCCGATCACTTTCGACTATTAAAAAGTGTACTAGCCCTTTGAATTTCCAATAGAATGAGCCTGTTTTGAAGTTTCTACGACAACACCTTCTATAAAAACCTTATATGCCCCCAGGGCATGACTTAAAACCCTTGCCCTGAGGGTTGTGGGGGAGTGTCCTCCTCAAAAACATATTTTCTATCTGGAAATCATCTACGCTGAGCAAAATGGCTATCTCAAAATTTTGATTGGATGTATTTGGGGGAATGAAGGGCGTGGGGGGGGCTAGTTGCCCTCCAATCACTTTCGACTATTAAAAAGGGTACTAGCCCTTTTGAATTTCCATTTGAATGAGCCTGTTTCAAAGTTTTTACGACAACACCTTCTATAAAAACCTTATATGCCCCCAGGGTATAACTTAAAACCCTTGCCCTGAGGGTTGTGGGAGAGTTTCCTCCTCAAACATGTTTTCTATCTGGAAATCAACTACGCTGAACAAAATGGCTATCTCACAATTTTAATTGGATGTGTTTAGGGGAATGATGGGCGCGGGGGGTGGGCTAGTTGCCCTCCAAACACTTTTGATGATTAAAAATGGTACTAGCCCTTTGAATTTCCAATAGAATAAGCCTGTTTTGAAGTTCCTACGACAACGCCTTCTATAAAACCCATATATGCCCCCAGGCCATAACTTAAAACCCTTGCCCTGAGGGTTGTGGGGGAGTGTCCTCCTCAAAAACATATTTTCTATCTGGAAATCAACTACGCTGAACAAAATGACTATCTCAAAATTTTGATTGGATGTGTTTGGGGGAATGATGGGCTTGAGGGGAGGGGGCTAGTTACCCTTCAATCGCTTTCGACTATTAAAAAGGGTACTAGCCCTTTGAATTTCCAATCGAATGAGCCTGTTTTGAAGTTTCTACGACAATGCCTTCTATAAAAACCTTATATGCCTCCAGGGCATAACTTAAAACCCTTGCACTGAGGGTTGCGGAAAGTTTCCTCCTCAAAAACATATTTTCTATCTGGAAATCAACTATGTTGAACAAAATGGCTATCTCAAAATTTTGATTGGATGTGTTTGGGGGAAGGATGGGCGTTGGGGGGGGGCTAGTTGCCCTCCAATCACTTTCGACTATTGAAAAGGGCACTAGCCACTCCAGTTTCCAATGGAATGAGCTCTTTTCGAAGTTTCTACGACGACGCCTTCGATACGATGGAGAAAAAAAACAAAAAAAACAACACATTGTGCCCACATCGTTCTTTACTTGGGCAGTGCTAGCACGCTGCCTATGATGCCTAGTATAATCATCATTCGTTCTTCTTTTTTCACAACACACTGAACACGAGTAATTAAAATAAATAAAGAAAAAGCAGAAACCCTGAAAACAAAGCGAACATTAAACACCACTGTTAAAAAAAAATCGCCACCACCACCACCAGAAACTTCCAAAAAAGAGACAAAATTAAAGTAATTACCTTCCAGTGCTTAACCTAAGTACTTAACCTTCCAGTACTTAAATCCTTCCAGTTACTATTAAAGTGCCTTTTCCAGAAGCAGTTGTTGATGTCTTTAATAAAGGAAAGAAGATTCAAAATCAAATGACTAAGAATGAAAATCAAGTAATTAAGATAGATAGATAAGATAAGATAAGTTTTATTCTTCATTAAATACACATACAATATTAGATGTTATAAATCCCTCAAAGGCTCATTGGCCTGTACAAAGAGGGAAGACATATGAATTACATACTCAAGGATAAAAAACATACTCAATATGAATTACATACTCAAGGATAAAAAACAAAAGAAAATTTAAAATGATCACTTACTCACATATGAAGGAGAAGAAAAGAAAATATAAATAAAATAGAAACTATAGAAAAAATTAGAATAAATAAACTAAATTAATTAATTATATTAAATAGACTCAAAAAAAAAAAAAAAAAAAAAAAAAAAAAAAAAAAATAAAAAAAAATTACTATAAGCGAATTCCTGTCGTCGAAACAGACTGTAATTATTAGACTGTAATAAAATGGTGCGAAAGCAATAAAATTTAACCTATCTTCATGAATGCTACTCCTTAGTGAACTATACAAGTTTCACCAATAAAAAATGATAACCATACCTGGTCTTTCATCTTCTGATTTTTTATTTCCCACCCCCGTCTGCATCTTTATTTTTGCGCAAAACTAATCGTTACATCTTGAATACGGGTTAACGAATAACTTTAGTGAAAAAGTTTGTATCATTAACCTACTAAAATGATAAAAAGAACTCTCACAAAATTTCAAATTAATTTTGAGTTGACAAATGGTCCATAAAGAACCTCAGATTATCTACTTTGCTGTTAAAAGTTTCAATTTGATTATCGACCGCAAAAACCGTTGTGATCATTGATTGTATCTATGTTTAGCTAGTAGTTTTGCAAACGTGAGTTAGCTATATTTAGGACGGTTAAACAGTAAGCCTTTTTCTGTCTTGTTTTACTCTGTGTCTTCTTTGCTCATTTGTGTAAAGTAGAAATTATAAGATTCTTCTCTTCCGAAATATCAGAGACAGTTTTTCATTTGAATGGCTGTAAGGTTACCACCGAAAAGGTCATCTTGAAGAAATGAGAAAATTATGTCTCAAATTGACTATTTTTGTTTCAATTCCAAGACAAATTTAGATTGATTTGAGCATTATTATTCTAGATCGGACTAGTCCACCTTAAAACAAATTCTGGTGCTATCTAAATTTACAAGTTTGTACTTTGAATGAACTTTGTCACCCTGTCTAATAATTAGAGATGCGGCTTATATAGAAACCTATAAAATTTTTCCAGGGCAGATCTCTTGGACTATGCATCTACAGAGTGTTTACGGTTAAATGCGACGGGGTATTGTCGACCTATTCCTTATGATCTGCTTATAGCATGGTCAAATTTATCCCTCATCAAGTCAGCTAAAATATCATACGATATATTTCTTAGAATCTGCAGGATTTCTAATTGTAAAGAGAGAATTATAAAGTACAAATATAATCAAGGAGGTTTACTGCCCTTTCAGAAATATTGCTTACTAGATGACTTGGCATTGTACCAGTACATCATTACTGTCAAAAAAGCTTTGAATCGCTCTCATACATAGCTTCAATCATGGATGCATTAAGCAAACTTTAAAAATAGCTTCTTACTTAAACTTTCTAGTCACAAATTTCTCTCAGCTGACACTAATTTGGAAATAGTAATATTCATTTAACCTTAGCATAAAAGTAATTTGTAGGGTCGATTTTATTTTTCTAAGAATTTTACAAAAAGAGCTTAGAATACCGAGAACGTGACATCACATTAAAATAAAAAGTGCACCACTGAAATTTTCCATTGTCGAAAACTCTAAACTGGTAGTTTACAGCTCCCCTTGAAAAATGAGGAAAATAATATTTTACAGGGAGTAACACTAATCCCTCTCCTTTTGTTTTTCTTAAGTTTTTTTTTTTACCTGGGCTTACCGTCTTTACCAGTTGTAGGATAAAACGGAAATAGGGATTCTTTGAGCGGAAATTTAAACATATAGTAACTATATCTAATGGAGTAAAGTGCCGTTTTCTGTCATTTCATGGCACAAAATATCTATTTTGGCCAAAATAGGATGCAAAATAAAGTTTGACTTTTTGTCACAACTCTACTTTTTAAAACAATAAAAACTTTAGCGTAAAGAGCAAGACATTGAGGAGGGACAGTTCCACTCATATATGGAATAATTTCTGTTCATTTTAAGTGTCTTTGTCACTTCTTACCTTCAGTTAAAAAAAACTTGTTTTTTTTTATTTATTGTGAAAACTTATCATAATGCCAAGCCCTTTTTTAAGTTAAGAATTTTATTTTGCAACAAAGAGTGCTGTTTTTTGTCGCAAAACAACAATTTGGAAAAATTTGGACTAACATACTGGTGATAAATTGGACAAAAGCACCCCTTAAATTTAGCGTTGAAGTTTATTGAAATGAAAGTGCTATAGCATTGGAGTAGAGCATGAAGGTTATAAGAGAGGGGGGGGGTCTTATTACGATCGATTACAATTGACTTTTATCACTGACAGCCAATGAAAGACATTATCCGTTAAAAAAAAATGGTTTGCGCTGGCTGTCAGTGACAAAAACTTAATTCCTATTACGGAGAAATAAAGTTCTTTTTCTGTAAATGAAAAAAATGGTACTATCTTTTAGATTACAACGTCCTAATTCTTAAAAATACAAGATTTTAAGATTCAAGATTTCTGATTCTAAATTCTGGTCAGCTGGTATTGTTTTTAGTCCCGGTGGTTCTGTTATGGTTTCCGCCAAACACTGTAGGTAACCTATAAGAGTGATGACTGGCGCTAGTGTTGACAAAAAACTGTCAACATCATCTATTATTTGGTGACACTTGGCTTTTTCCAGTGTAATAATAAGAATAATTAATTTAATTAGCGTAATTGGTAAAATTAGGGTAGTAATAAGTGTCTGATCTTACTTCCTGACAGAAAAAACATTACAAATCTTGAAAAAATGCCAAGTATCGTCAGACGTATATGGTGCTGATAGCATTTTTGTAACACTAGCGCCAGTTTTCACTCTTAAAAGTTATCCAAGAGGATAACTCTTTGGAAACTCTTTGATTTCCTCTTGAAGCGATACTTCAGATGCTTCTAGCAAAGACTTTGGAGACCTTAGTTTTCCATGTTCCAAGTATATTTGCTTTACATAAAGAAAGAAAAACGAGCAAAAATGGGGTTTTTAAAGGCCAAATGGAAATACTGAAAAAACTCAACAAAGCGAATATCTCGAGAGGACAAACGCCCTCTCTTCTTCAGCGTGAAACGAAATAATGTATCCAAGGAAAGTTCCGAAGAAAAAAACAACATAAAAAAAAACGCGTAAAGTCAATGTGAAAAGAACCAAATACCAAAGAAAAAGCCAAAAACTTAAAAGATGAATAAAATCCAATAAAAGCCAAAAATTATGAGAATTAAAACCAAATACCTAACAACCACAAAAGCGAGCTATTCGTCAATATCCGCGATTTGTACAAAATCCAAAAAATTATGAACTGCCATCGACGGATACTAGGGAACAACTGAGAAATAAAAGAAAAGAAAATAATTCATTCACTAAAAAACAAAATAAACCAGCAATTAAGTAAGTTGGAGAACTATGTCATCTGATTTCGGATTTTAATTATTGCATTTCTTGCACACATCCTTTGAGACCTAAGCGGTTGTTCACGTGTTTGATTATATGACTGGGAAAGTGGTTCAAGGTTTATTTCAGGGATTACTGAAGTATCGGCTTCTCTTTTGAGAAAACCGAAATATGACTCGTCTATTCTTAAATCGCCAGAATCTCTGTCTAAAGCTAGACCTAAATGTTGGTACTTATAAATTTCAACAGCTTCTCTGTAGTGCTGGACAACACCTTTGTCATGCGAAATTAGGCTAGCTTGATTAAACAAAATAGTATGGTTTGGGTTTTCAAATATGTGCTCTGCAATGGCAGAGTAAAAATTTTCTGTTTTTTTCCGTTTTTTTAAGTGTATTATTAATTGAACTAGAGTGCTAAGTTAATCTATCCATGAGTCGCTGATCAGTTCTTCCGATATACCAAAGACCACACGAACAAGGAATTCTGTAGACACCGGAGTTCTCACCTATCGGGATAGGGTCTTTACCTTGATAAATTTGGGACCTCATAGTTTTTCTGAGTCTATAGTAAGTGTTTTTTTCTTAGAGTTTTTGAAATGTGGTCTGAAACCCCCTTAACGTATGGGAGACCAAGATAAACTGAATTTTCCCTTTGATTTGTGTTTTCTCTGTAACTATCTGATAATCTTTTAATGCGTTTTGATATTACAGAATTTATTAAACTAATTGGATACCCATTCCCAAATAAAATATCTCTAAGGTGGTTGAGCACTAAATCCAAGAAGCGTGTTGAACAAACTTTCAATGCTCTACCAACTAGAAAAGTGACAACTCTTTTCACAGCAGGAGCATGATTAGAGGAATAATTTAAGTAACGGTCATTATGTGTGGGTTTTCTATAGACACCAAACTCGAAATATGTATCATTTCGGTGCACCAGAACATCTAAGAAAGGAAGACGCCTCTCTACCTCTGATTCCTGAGAAAATTTAATTTTTGGATCCAAGGAGTTGAGCAAGTGAAGAAAAGAACCCAGAGACTCGTCACCATGTCCCCCCAAATCAAAAATATCATCTTTAAAACGAACCCAAAATTCGGGTTTACAAAAACTTTGCAAAATAGCCCTTTCTTCAAGGTCTGCCATGAAGATATCTGCCTGTATTGGAGAAAGGGGGGCACTCATGGAAAGCCCATATTTCTGTCTATAAAAAATGCCTCTATAATAAAAGTATAAAGAAGTTCTGTTACAAAGGGCTGTAAGTGGAAGAAGTGTTTGATTCGGAAGAGTACATTTTTCTGATTTAGATGGGTTAGAATTAAGTTTATGCTCCAAAATCAGTTCGGCCTTTGGAGTATCACAATTGGTATACATTGAATCTGCATCAAAACTGCCAACTCTTGTATTTGGTTTAACCGAAACTTGCTTTACCTTGGACACGAAATCAGCGGAATTTTTAATATAGGATTTTTGAGCCTGAATTAGTGGGCGAAATACAACTGATAAGAATTTCCCTAGTTTTGCTGTTGGAGAATAAAAAGAAAAAACAATGGGTCGAAGTGGATTACCGGGGTTATGAACCTTAGGAAGACCATAAAAGCGAGGGGACGTGCACCCGCGTGGGTAAAACCTTTTGCACAATTGATCTGTGATTTCACCTTTTCCTTTTAGATAAGAAAGCTCTTTTCGGACTTCCTGGACAAATTTTTCTGTGGGATCGGTAGCTAATTGTTCATATGTGTTAGAATCATTTAAAATTTCTCTGACTTTTTATTCGTAATCATCTGAATCTAATACAACAACAGTATTGCCTTTATCGGCTTTCGTAATAATCCTAGAAAAGATCTTTATGTAGTGCGTGTAAGACCAAGTGTTCATTTTTACTAAAAGTTTTTAAATTTGGATTATTAATAGAAGGCGAATCCAACAAGGTTTCAACAAAATGTGCTCTAACCTCAGCAATCTCTCCAATCTCCGCACGAGAGCCATGAAATGCTCCCTCTGTGTTCGCGATAATTTCACTATAAGGTATTTTCGAAGGGGCTATCGAAAATTTCAATCCTTTCGACAGAACCTGATTTTGCTCTGTTGTAAGGGGCGCGGAGCTGAGATTTATCACAGCAGGACCAGCATACACTTTTGGGACAAAATGTGGATTATTAGAGAGTTTTTACAATTTTAAACGGTGTAATTTCTCAGAAAGTCTTTGTCTAGAAATCCTAAAAGCATGCTGAAAAGAATTTTCAGCAATAGCCTTAATTAGATGAAAATCCGCATACGAAAGCGTACGTAATATTCCTCGCTCTAGCCTGAAAATATCCTGCTTTAACCGATAGCGCTTGGTTTTGCAATCGTTAATAACATGATTTAAAATACCAAACCCTATACGTTCTGTAAATTGCTGTTCGTTACGTGTGTTTAAGTGAAGTGAAGATCGCATTGACTTGGGTAAAATACGGTTCATTTTACAATTATGAAGAAAATACTGCTGATTAATCAAATTAGCTTTTTTTCTCACAATAGATATGAATGTAGTACCAACATTGGTAGAATGCTCCCCGTAAGCATGACGAAGATAATTTCTTAGACCACATTGGCCTGACATAACATAAAGAAAGAAAAGCGAGCAAAAATGGGTTTTTTAATGGCCAAATGAAAACACTGAAAATTATTTACTATAGTAACTAACTAAAGACCCAGAAAAACTATCAGGTCCCAAATTTATCCGGGTAAAGACCCTATTCCGATAAGTGAAAACTCCGGTGTCTACAGAATTCCTTGTTCGTGTGGTCTTTGGTATATCGGAAGAACTGATCAGCGACTCACGGATAGATTAACTCAGCACTCTAGTTCAATTATTAATACACTTAAAAAGCGGAAAAAACAGAAAATTTTGACTCTGCCGTTGTAGGGTACATATTTGAAAACCCAGACTTTGTTTACTACTTTATTTAGCTCTAGCTTTAGACAGAGATTCCGGTGATTTAAGAGTAAACGAGTCATATTTTGGTTTTCTCAAAAGAGAAGCCGATACTTTAGTAATCCCTGAAATAAACCTTGAACCACTTTCCCAGTCATATAATCAAACACGTGAACAACCCCTTAGGTCTCAAAGGATGTCTGCAAGAAATGCAATAATTAAAATCCGAAATCAGATGACATAGTTCTCCAACTTATTTAATTGCTGGTTCATTTTGTTTTTTAGTGAATGAATTATTTTCTTTTCTTTTATTCCTCAGTTGTTCCCTAGTATCCGTCGATGGCAGTTCATAATTTTTTGGATTTTTTACGAATCACGGATATTGGCGAATAACTGGCTTTTATGGTTGTTAGGTATTTGGTTTTAATTCTTAAAATTTTTGACTTTTATTGAATTTTATTCATCTTCTAAGTTTTTGTTTTTTCCTTTGGTTTTTTGGTTCTTTTCTCATTGACTTTCCGCATTTGTTTTTTGTTGTATTTTTCTTCGGCACTTTCCTTCGATACATCATTTCGTTTCGCGCTGAAGAAGAGAGGCGTTTGTCCTCTCGAAATATTCGCTTTGTTGAGTTTTTTCAGTATTTTCATTTGGCCTTTAAAACCCAATTTTTGCTCGTTTTTTTTTCTCTATGTTATGTCAGGCCAATGTGGTTTAAGAAATTTTCTTGTATTTCCTTTAACTTTTCCCTATCATTTTGCATATTAGCCAAACCAAGCACCCTTATTGCGCCTTTCCCTCGTATTTCACAAAGTCTTTCGAATTCTTTATAGAATTTTTAATTTGGTAATCGATTTTAACTCGTGTTGAACCACTGAATATTCATCCAGGTTTAGTTATATTTGTACCAAAGTAGACAGAATATACAGTATCGACAAAGGATTTACTCTCAGTTAAAAATTTTTTAAAACATATTTAATACCACACAAGACTCATACTCCGCCTTCGCGCACGCACGATACCGATGTAAACATCATGGGAAGCCGATGGAAAAACCTGTTTTTTTTTGTCCAGCCACTAGCAACTAAACTAAGGTTCTGACGTATATTCCCAGGGTCAGTACGCGCGGTATCAAATGTGTTTCATGTTTGGAAAAAGAAGACGCTACAGTCTACAGTGATTTGTACAATGCGTGCTGAAACACTGACTCGAAAATTGGTACAGCCCGTTTTCAAACTGTGTCTATTGAAGCTAAAGGCTGACAAACTTAAGGGGTCTATAACTTCAAATCGAGCGTAAGAAGCTACATAAAAAGAAAACGATAAAAAAAAATTTCATTTAGTAAATCAACAGAAAATTCGTAGATAATTTATTCTGCTTAAAATCCCTTACAAACTCGTATTAGTTTTATTAAACTTGTATATTTAGTTTTCTTGAGTAAATCAAAAATATTTTTAAATAAAGTCTTTTAAAAAAAATGTACAGAACATTTGAAAAAAAAATGAATGTTAGTAGGGTGTACATATGGAATTTGCTCTCTTTACGTTCCTTCCGGTGCTATTTGGGGAGATTACGTTCCATGGCACCTTTTGAAGGACGATTACCAGACTGGTTATTTGGCAAGGCATAATGTGGTCAAACATGTTTTGAGAGTACGGTCGAAATTATATAACTCAATCAGACTGGTTTTTGAGTCAACATCCGTTTTTTAGGAGCCATTCAGAGAGCGGAGGTTACTCAATATACGATAACTTGATTGGTGATTGGGATTTGAATAAAAGGAATGGTTTTCACTACAATTCATATTAGTAAGAGAATTGAATTCAGAGAGAATAGTTTATTTGAGAGGATATTAGTAGAGAAAAATGAGTGGTGCATTTACATTATTGGAGATTAATGATGGAGCCGGCAGCAGCAGCAATGATATACGAGTGCCCAATGTGGCTGTGGAAATAACCGGAGGCTGTAGACTATGCCTTGAATGGGACGATATGTATGCTAGATACGTGATATCATTAAGCAAATTTAAGCAGGAGGAGCAACTATGTTTTGCTGGAAAAGTGAATATTGTGCATATAAATAAACTTCGGGCAGCATTAGATGTCCTATCGAAATATATTGATGAGAACAAAATGCATCAGTGAATATTATTATTGTAATTATGTTCAATAAAATTGTTTCTAAATCAAAGGTATTTTTCTTTCTATAGTAGACTAGCGTATATTTTATTAAGTAGAAAAAAAAATTCTGGTTAGTCTGAAGTTGGTTATGAGAGAGTTAGGACTCTAAAAAATGGATAGATTTGAGAAAGAGCGAATCATGATGAATCTAGTGCTTATGGAAAAACGTTTGATTATAGATGACGATTTTCTAGAACTGTCTATTCAAAGAAAGATATTTTCTCGGGGAATGCTTGTCGATATAAGGAAAACTGATTCTCCATCATTAGACTATTGTATGAAGCTTCTACGTCGTGGTCCAAATGCATTTACACAATTTATTGATATATTGATCACGACGCGGCAAAATGATATTGTGGATATGCTTTTAAACATTAGTTTAGAAATTTAGGACTTTTTTTTCATGTGAAAGATGGTGCTCAAGGATGATTTACTCCTCTCTCTATCTCAGACTTTTTAGTTGTTGCTAGCTCAGTTTCATTGTGGCAGTGAGAGTGTCAACACATAAAAAATGTTCCATACATGTCTCCTATGTATGTACACACTGGGCAGCTGGTCATTATGTGAGAATTGCACAATGATTGATGAGTATGATGAAAAGTGTAGATTATGCAACCCGTGTAAATTGCATAGAGGATATGCTGTACAAATTAAAGGTTGTAATTCCTGCCTTGAAGAGGTGTGTGACTCTCATCCTAGAGGACATTTATGCTCCAATTGCCATTATGATAAATGTAATCAGTGGGAAAATACATATCCAGGTATGATTGGAAAGAATTCTAACCGTGATTTTAGTTTATTGCTACGAGATTGGTATCGTCACGGTTTTAGATTATTCTGGGAGGAGGAGCCGGGTCAGCGATTCAACTGTTGGAACAACAAAAGAATATAGTTTCTACGTCATCGTTGTGAAGACAATGGGTGTTATGATTATAAGCCCACTGATTTTTATTTGGCTGTGACGGAATGTGATTCGACACTTGAGGACACTGTTTGTGAAATTGCTTCAAATAAGCAAATTGAAGCATGTGAATTCTATAGAATGAATGAGAATAGTATCATTGACTATACAAAGAGATATGACAAGAGTGAAGTTACACTCTACTGTAGAAAATGTGACCCTGACATTGCAGTACATCAGGATCAGTACACTGTGAATTCAGATAATCTACCTGCACTAGTTGTTGTCGACAAATACCTATACTTAGTAGAAGATGAAATCTAAAGAGTAGAAAATTTGTTTTATCATGTATATAAATTTTTAACATTTATTAATAAACAATTTCACATACATTTTTAGAACATTTTATTCGTAGGGCACTAAAATCAATATTAAATACGCTTGTAAGTATATTTTCCACTAGAAAGTCGTTCAATCAAGGTAAGTCAACGTAGATGTCGAGAAACTGTTTGTAGGAATAGCCACGAAATCTGAACATGAAAAAGAGTAGTGCATGAAAGCCACATGTCTTAGTCGTTAAATCCTGTACTCTTCGTTGATTTTGAATAATGGTTTTCCCACTGCTTTCAGTAAAGTTGCTGATGTATGGAGTGTAGAATTTATACGATAGGCCAAGAGGATAAAAAAATTCAATATTCTTTGCCGTTTGAAAGATGCATAGCCAATGGCCGGTCTTCAAAGTCGATGGACTGCTATTAACAATGATTAGGGTATTGTTAACACTTGGATTTTTTTCAATGAAGTCCGAAGGTATGCAATAGGACTTGTACTGGGACATGTATGTATCCATACTAAATACGTTGATTATTTGGTTTGTGTTCATGGTGCTAGGTCTAGTAGAACACTGCCGTCGGGTGTGATTTCCCAATAGGTTTCAAATTGACTCAGAGATATTAGCGTGATACTCTCAGTCAAAGCATCGGCAAATGTACACTCTAAACGTGCATTCCCTGTTCGTACTATGCTCATATCCTGAGTCCCTGACAAGTCCAAAACAATTACCCCATGATTTTTTGAAAACATTGATTCGGTTATTCCATTTTCAAATAATTGAGAGTCATGATCTAGGGATTGCATGGTCAACTCGTACAGAGTTCTATAGGATTTTTTGTCAAATGATAGAGTGTACAGTGGAATACCATTCACTTTGCACACAAGGCTAGATAGACCGAAAAAATTAAAATCATGGGGGGATTCAGTCCAGGATCCAACGGCACTGCCACTCTTCACAAAGGCCAAAGCCAATTTTGATGGGATTTCTCCGTTGATAAATGATGAATCGCTATAGCTACGAGAGCCGGTGGCAATATGACGTTGATTGGTGATCGTATGGGGGACAAGAAGTTTAATGTTGTTGCCATTGGCTCTTAGCTTTTCCACTGCCAATGCAACAGAGCTCATAACCTGTTGTTTTCGGAAGTGGAGAATTGCCGATGTGATAATGACATTTCCATCGGGTGCTGCAGGAAGTGTTTTTCTCAAAATGAAATTCGATGGGGCCAGCTGTAACTTTATGTCAATCTTGACATTGGGGGGTAGCCATTGGGATATATTGAATATCTCATGATTTAATTTTCCAACCAGATGATACTCTTGGGTCACTGCAGTAGTCAACTCACCATCAGTATCAACACCTGATCGATATTTATAGCCCAATGATTGTCCTCTCAACTCCTTGTATGCCTTTGGTGTCATCATCATAAATTGTATGTAGCTTGCATAGTTTGATAAATTATTGCTAGTGCTCACCAATGTTCCATTAATAAATACATTAATTTGTTTGAATAG
>JAQQPU010023141.1:0-13479 GCA_029168905.1 Artemia sp. Kazakhstan ARC1039 | reverse complement strand
TTACGAATAATGCACTTTGTAACCATTTCTCAATGATTGACGCATACCCACTAACCCATAAGTGCAGAAATAAGTGGGAGGAGTTTTTTGTTCGCACCGAAAATGAAGAGCCAGAAATCATCTGTGGTAAACTTACTGCCTAATTATATAAACTGTGCACTAGATTAAGTAATCTCTATGCTTTTAATTTTCTGGGAAAAAATTCAGAATCGGTAACCCAAAAATTAATGCGAAGTAACGACCCTTAACAGAGAGACATGAAAAAAACTGCCTTAATAAATCTACGGCATTCCGTATAAGAATATTTCAAAGAATATTTTCAAACCCGTTCATTTCCGAATCCCCCTATTATCCAAGTTGAACTGTGTGCTTTTTGTGCGTGGACACCATTCGTCCCTTAATAATGACCCCTTAAACAAAAAGGCCGTTAATTAGAATAAATAACTCTTATGAAAGTACTAAAAAGTGCTTACTTCAGTTTAAAAAAAAATTGTTTCTTGCTTTCAGTTAAAAAAAACTTGTTTTTTTTATATGATCGTCAACAGGAAAGCCCTTACACTAAATCTAATTGTCTCTTGATACGATTAACATGAAAACATACAACATATCTTGAAAAAACTTAGTTTTTATATAATAAAAGAACAGAGTTTTAAGTCGGGATTAAAGATTTGTTTTATACAATAAAAGAATAAAATTGATCAGAATACATTTAAACAGCTTTTATTTCGAAGAAACAAATACATTAAACAATAAATAATGTCTTTTTATCTATGGTTATAGCGTATCTAAAAAAATAGTATTTCATTTAATTAACTCAGAGTCCAGGATATTCCTATTCTGATATCTCGTATTTTGTAGAACTTGCATGTATATCTATCTTAACTGGAAGTTTATTTTACAGAGAAAAAGAAATATTTTTAAAAAAGAAAAACTTTTTCTTTGGTCTAATTTATCTGTCAGGCATGGCAATTTATTTTGCTTTTTTAAGTCACACGCCATAAAGGATACAAATAGGTTTCCTTCACTTTATTCCCGAAAAGTTTGTTTTACCAAGAAACAAGAAATGGGAACTTTGTATAGAAAAGGATATTTTTGCTACTATGTTTCTTAGACATGGCTATTTATTTCCCTTTTTAAGTTACATAATTTAGAAATAGGAAAAAGCCTTCCTTTTTTAACTCTCCATTTTCTTTAGACACAACTTTCATTTTAGGATAAATACAAAAGCTGTTTCTAAGATAGGATTTCTATTTGGCAAGGAATCTCTAAAGGCAGGATCACAGATACAAGGATCATTCCAAACCGACTTCTCTGGTGCTGCTATCTTTGATATGGATAGAGGGAATGTGAATTTTCAGCTTCAAAGGTTCAATGGAAAAATACAGTTAGCTGAGAAGCCCCTTTCTTCAGCCTCGTTATTAAGGTCATCTACTGCTAAGAGAACCCTTCAGGTGATTATCTTAGTTAAGGGTACGTGAAATATCCAAGGCAGAAGAAAAATAATAAAAAGTTAGTAGTAAGCATTAGAAAGTAGGAAAAGAGAGATCGCGGAAAAAAATTAATGAGATATATGAAAATATGTGAAAAAGTTTATTTAGAAAAACTTCTGTTTCTAGTCAAATTTGTAAAATATACTTTTTTCTATTTCCTATTATTGAAGTAGGGTAATGGCTATCCTAACTTACTGAATATAAGGCTGATAAAAAGAAACTTCAAAATGTTCAAAATGCAGTGCCTGCTGCTAGCTATGCAACTTTGGCTCCAAGTTACGACTGCATTCTGGTAAATTAATGTACCACGAGCTTTTCCTAGATTAACTTTCAATTGGTTGTTGCATGTCATGAAGGTCGTGGTTTTATGCTAATTATGTATTTTGTAGAGCACGCATGAATGAATCAAAATAATGCTTGCCTCCCCCGCGGACATTTGAGAGTTCATGCACCTGTAGTTTTCATGCTGTTTTTAAAAGTTTTCACAACTTTTATGATTGTTAAATTTACTTCAATTTTTTTAGATAAACCAAGTTCCGTTCCCAGGGATTAAAAAAAGGTGATCAGAAAATGGACATTCAACTTTGATTCCCACACACGACCTTTAAATAAATTTCTTTTCCTCTCCAAACTTGTTTTTGAAATTATCATTAATTTTATTTCTCACTAACATTATCTCTTTAGGAGTCTCCTATCCACACAGTGCATTAATTCTAAAACCAAAAACTGATAACATTTTTAAAACTAATAAAACAAATATAAAACTAATAGTAAAAATAACCTTCTTTAATTTTAATAATGAGTATGAATACGAATAAGAGATCAAATATGAGAACCAGTGCTACCGCGTCCGGGGTAGCCGACGACTCGACAACCGTGAATCGCGTGAATATATCTACGTTGACAACTTCAACCCTGGAGGCTATTGTTTCTCCAAAAATAACTATATCAATAGGTACCCTCAACACTAGAACCCTCGCTAAACAGGGAAAAATAGACCTACTCCTAAGAGAGATAAAACGGTACAGCTGGGACGTTATCGGTCCCGCCGAAACCCATCTTCCAGTCACTGGTGAAGAGAAACATGGAGATGTTACCCTTCTACTTTCGGGACGTAATGATAAGAAACATCGACAATGTGTAGGTTTCTTACTTACATCAACAATGTGTAGGTTTCTTTGCCCGAAAATCCTTAATCTCCGTAACCCCCCTCACGGAACGGATCATCATGATCCACCTGAAAGGTTCACCCACCAACCTCACACCTATCCTATCCAAGTATACGCTCTGGATTCCAGCAGAGACGACGAAGAGTCTGAAAACTTCTATCTCCAGCTTCAAAGTCTGTTTGACTCTGTCCCTAAAAAGGACATACTCTTTGTCATTGGTGACTTCAACGCCATCGTTGGAAACAACCACACATCTACCACCTTTTCATAGACTTTAAACAAGCTTTTTATCGGATATGGAGAGAAGGTCTATGGCACATGCTTCTTCACTATGGCATCCCATCCAACCTGATCTCGCTGATCAAAGACACGTATAAGAAGTTCAGTAGCCGCGTCATGACTGGAGAAGGACCTACCGAGAGCTTTCTACTGGAGTACTTCAAGGTTGCCTAATATCACCAGAGCTGTTCAATCTCTTCCTAACTGCAGCCCTTTCACTCACAGATAACCCGCCTGGCTCTCTTGTCGGAGGAGTGGTGATAGACAAACTGGCATATGCTGATGACATAGTCCTAATAGCCGAGTCCCTTCAAGATCTACAATCTCAGGCTAACAGCGTTCACTCGTCCACCAACCTCTTCGGGATGGCAATCAACACCTCAAAAACGAAAGCCATGCACTGTTCACGCAAATTCGATTCACAGGTAAATCTCAGCCTTCAGCTTTGTGAAGGTACCATCGAGTGAGTGGAAGGCTTCGCCTACCTTGGGAGTTTACTTACTTATGATAACAACCAACTCAAAGACATCAAGAGACGCCTAACACTTGCAAACTCCAGTTTTAAAGCTCTGATGCCCATCTGGAGGAATAAGAACTTAACAACAACTCTCAAAACAAGACTCTTCTACTCCCTCATTATTCCAATCGCCATCTATTCCTGTGAATCCTGGACGCTTAAAACAGACGATCAACGCCGCCTAGCTGCCTTCGAAACCAAATCCCTACGATACATCGCTGGTATCACCTTCCATGACAGAATCTCCAACTCCAAGCTTCTCCATAATCTGAAAGTCAAATTTACAATACTGGACAAAATAAAACTACAACAGCTCAAATGACTTGGACATACCCAACGCATGGCTAGCACTCGTCTCCCGAAGATAGCCTTCGATGGACGAGTACACGATTCTCGACCCAGAGGTCGTCCTCCAAAGAGATGAAAAGAAAACTTCTCACCTTACAACCTGCCACAACTCTGCCGCCTGGCTGACAACAGAAGCACCTACAGGAGGCACATCAATGAACTGGTTAAAGAAGAGGTCCCAAAACGACCTTCAAGGACGGATGGGACATAAGTAAGTAAGTAAGTAATGAAAATAATAAAAAATAATTAATAAAATTAACATAACTAATAGAATTAAAGTAAGCAATAATTTACCTGATAAAGTCTCACTGTTTTGTTGCTGACTATTTTACTTGGGTAATCAAAAATCCAGCTTTTGTGTTCATATTTGGAGCAAATTGAATAATCACAATATAACTTGTATTATTACCAAGTAGCATGTGTGAATACCAGTAGCTTCAATTGGGAGGGAGATTTTCCTACAATTTTTTTCCGCGTTCCCTCTCTTAGATTCAAAAAAACGTTTTCGTGCCATCAATACTTTAAAAGGGCTTTTTTCGTATTTTTGTTAAAGAAATTAAAGAAAAAATAACGAATTTTCTCTCGCTGGATTATTAAGAGTGCTCTTTTGTGATAAATTAATTAAAAAAAAAACTTTTTCCACAAAATCAGTTTTTCAATGAAAGGTAAAGAACTCCATTAAACAGAAAATGACCAAAAATAAAATCAAATAATATACGAAGCGTGAAACTACCGCAAATCAGCATCGATAAATAAATGAAACCCAAAACGAACAGAAATTACAATAAATAACCGAGTCAAACTCAAAACGAGCAGAAAATAACATAAGTTGTGCTCAAAACCCCTATGCCTTCCCAAGGCCAGAACATAATTTGCACTTTACTGAAAAAAATACAAAGGAATATGCTTTGTCAGTTTAATATACATATACTGAAATTTAGAAATCATAATGCTAATATTATTTGATTTACTAGAATTATAAAAGTAAAAACATTTATATTTTTTTCAGTAAACTGCAAATTATGTTCTGGCCTTGGGAAAGCATAGGGGTTTTCATCCTCAAAGACCTAATTTCCAGAATTTTCTACTACGTTGAACACAATGGCTATCTGAAAATTTTCATTGGATTTGTTTGGGGGGATGGTGTGCGTGAGAGGATGGTTAGTTACCCTCCAATCACTTTCGACTATTAAAAAGGGCACTAGCCCTCTCAATTCCCAATTGAATGAGCCCTTTTTGAAGTTTTTACGACAACTCTATCTATAAAAACCTTGTATGCCCCCAGGGCATAATTTACAACCTTTGCCCTGGGGACTCTGAGGGGTTTGTCGTCCTTAAATACATAATTTCCAGAAATTTCAACTACGTTGAAAAAAATGGCTATTTCTAAGCTTTGATTGAATGTGTTTGGGGAAATGGTGGGCGTGAGAGGGGGGTCAATTACTCTCCACTAACTTTCGACTATTAAAAAGGGCTTCACCATTATTAGGCACTAATTTGTCCGCTAATTGTTTCACTACAATATAATCTGTTATAATTTAATCATAATTTTTGTAAAGGAAAATCTTTATTGTAAAGATTTTAAAGTATATTGTTATTGCAAAGGGAACCTGATAAAAATCTCTGGATGCTAAACTGAGTAATTTGCTAGTAACAGCCAGTAGTGTTGTATAGCTTACTTGTTGGGCGCTTTTTCCAGTTTAATTGTCCAGGTCCTCAGTCCGAGCCTAAACAAGCCCAATGATTTAACGATGGTCATAAATTACATCTGCTTTGTTTCGAGGAACATGGTATTCTGTTACGCATGCCACGCACTTTTAAAATCCGTAAGGTCTATACCTACTGCGATGTTCTTATCTTTCAATCCTTGGGTATTCTTGATCAATAAGCAGGTGAATTTTTTTTTTTTTTTTTTTTTTTTTTTTAGGGATCCCCACAGGAGGCCTCAAGGCCCGTTCCCCATGTAAAATTCAAATGTTTTCCTCAGTTTCTGGGTAATTTTTATGCTATAAAAAGCTTTGTTTTTCATCATTATCTCCCCCCCCCACCAAAAAAGAGTCATCTGTGTGTGCCTGTCATTTATAGTTATATATGTTTACACGTTCACTAAAACTTTTAGGAAATTAAATAAAAAAATAATTTTTTCAACTGAAAGTAAGGAGCAGCGTTAAAACTTGAAAGGAACAGAAACTATTTTACTTATATGAATGGGGTTTCCCCCTCCTCAATACCTCGCTCTTTATGCTAAAATTTTTTAGTTCTTTTAAAAAGCTTCTTATTGTTCTAATTAAACGACCTTTGTGTTTCAGTAGTCATTCTCAAAGAATTTGGACAAAATTCAAACTACCTACAACATTCAACAACCCTACCTTCCAAATTTCCTAGGTTTTTATGTTTTTTTTTTTTTAATATCCCGTAATTACAACACGATTTCTGAATTTATTTTTCTTCTTTTGTTTTTTAGCGTTTAAACAATTTTATTGAATTTTGGTACACAGAAAAATGACATTCTGTCAAAAAACATATGTTTGCTAACCTTTCCATAAATAGGGACACGGGTAATTTAAATATTGACCCAATTTATGATAACCTTCTAAAGAGTGAATCAACCGTTAATAAGGGAGTAAAGATTTTAAATAATCACCAGGGGACTATTTTACCTGCTAGACCAAAACGATTTGCTTCAGTAATAGCTAACAAAAGGATTATTTCGCAACTGAATAATTAAAGTAATTTACAGTTTTTTTATTTTTCCTCAGTTACTCTGGTGTCCTCACTGAAGTAACTCTATATTAGCATCTTTTCCCTACGTGGATTAGTTTGCGCCGATTGTAGGCTACATTTTTGTGTTTTTTTTTTTTGTTGTTTTTTTTTTTTGGTGGTGGTTTTATTAGTTTTTAGTTTTATCTTGTTTTTTTTTATCTTTTTCTTCTTGTGTGTCTTTCGTGCTGAAGACGCCTTGTTTGTATACAGGCGAAATATCCGCGTTGTTTTGTTTCCGTTGTTTTCTTTTCTCTCCACTGGCCACAGTCTCGTTTGTTTGTTTTTTTTAGAGATTTTTCTCTTTGTTGGTTTTTTGTAAATACATTAATTATGTTGTGCAACAATATGGCCAATATGCCTGTCATTGTGACGCATAATTGTACTGTAGTAACATATGTCCATGTGCGTAGAGTAGTGGGAGGAAAGGACCTTCAGATTTGGCAGTTCCCTGAAAGTTTCCGTTGTTATTCCATAAGGTTTTAAATTTTAAATTTAGTTTACCGGACATGTTATTTAGGTATGGTTTGTTTTCGAGATTCTTTGTCGCGTCCTGAATTATTAACCCCACCCCCAAAATAAATTAATATTCCCGGTAATCGCATAAGCTTCATTGCTACTTTTAGCATTAATAACTCCCTACAGCACTAAGCCAACTTAGACAAACACAGCTGAGCACACTCCTCCACGCACCTGAATTATCTCTTGCGATTTCACTATCTTTTTTAAGTAATTTTTAAGTACTCTTTTAAGTACTACTTAAAAGACTATTTATAAAAGACTCAAAGGAATATATCAAAGATTACTATGGAGGTCATGGCAGAGACAAGATTATGCTTGAATGGACCGTATTCTATGTTTAATAAGAAATATACTACTTGAGGAGTCCTATAAGAAACAACTTATTAGAATAAATGAGAAATTATAACTGCTTAAAATAGTTGATTGTATTGGGAATGACTGCTGCCTCATTATTCATTTTGGTTTTAGAATTAATGCACCGTTTGGATAAGAGACTTCTAAGGAGGAAACATTAGTGAGAAATAAAACTTCTAAAATCCTAGGCAGCACAATGGCGCTGCCTAAGTAAAGAACGATGTTGGCACAATGTATTATTTATTTTGTTTCCATACCTGGGCACTTCGTACCGAAGGAGTTGTCGTAGAAACTTCGAAAAGGGCTCATTTGATTGGAAATTAGAGTGGCTAATGCCCTTTTTAATAGTCAAAGTGATTGGAAGGCAACTAGCCCCCCCCCACCACACCCATCGTTCCCCCAAACACATCCAATCAAAATTTTGAGATAGCCATTTTGTTAAGCGTAGTTGATTTCCAGTTAGAAAATATGTTTTTAAGGAGGACACTCCCCCACAATCCTCGGGGCAAGGGTTTTAAGTTATGCCCTGAGGGCCCATAAGAACGATGTTAGCGCAATGTATTATTTATTGTTTTTTTTCCTTCAGAGTAGGGCACTTCGTATCGAAAACATTGTCGTAGAAACTTCGAAAAGGGCTCATTCAATTGGAAATTGGAGTGGCTTGTGCCCTTTTTAATAGTCGAAAGTGATTGGAAGGCAACTAACACCTCTTCCACGCCTACCATTTCCTGAAACACATCCAATTAAAATTTTGGGAAAGCCATTTTGTTCGGCGTAGTTGATTTCCAGATAGAAATTATGTTTTTGAGGAGGAAACTCCCTCACAGCCTTCAGGGTAAGGGAGTTATGCCTTGGGGACATATAAGGTTTTTATAGAAAGTGTTGCCATAGAAACTTCAAAAAAGGCTCATTCGATTGGAAATTCAAAAGGCTAGTGCCCTTTTAATAGTCGAAAATGATTGGAGGGCAACTAGCCCCCCCCCCCACGCCCATTATTCCCCAAACACATCCAATGAAAATTTTGATATAGCCATTTTGTTCAGTGTAGTTGATTTCCAGAGAGAAAATATGTTTTTGAGGAGGACACTCCCCCGAAAACCTAGGGGCAAGGGTTTTAAGTTATGCCCTGAGGGCATATAAGAACGATGCTGGCACAATGTATTTTTTTTTCCTTTTGAGCAAGGCACTTCATATCGAAGAAGTTGTCGTAGAAACTTCAAAAAGGGCTCATTCAATTGGAAATTGGAGTCGATTGTGCCCTTTTTAATAGTCAAAAGTGATTGGAAGGCAACTAACACCCCATCCACGCCCACCATTTCCCGAAACACATCCAGTCAAAATTCTGAGATAGCCACTTTGTTCAACGTAGTTGATTTCCAGATAGAAACTGTGTTTTTGAGGAGGACACTCCCCACAGACTTTAGGGCAAGGGTAGTAAGTTATACCCTGGGGACATATAAGGTTTTAACAGAAGGCGTTGTCGTGGAAATTTCAAAAAAGGGCTCATTCGATTGGAAATTCAAAGGGCTAGTGCCTTTTTTAATAGTCGAAAGTAACTGGAGGGCAACTAACCCCCTCTCACACCCACCTTATCCCCAAACACATCCAATCAAAATTTTGAGATAGCAATTTTATTCAACGTAGTTTTAAGTTTTGTAAATTAGGTCTTTGAGGTTGACAACCCCCTCACAGCCCTCAGGGCAAGGGTTGTAAGTTATGCCTTGGAGGCATATAAGGTTTTTATAGAACGCGTTATCGTAGAAATTTCAAAAAGGGCTCATTTGATTAGAAATTGAAATGGCTAGTGCCCTTTTTATTGTCGAAAGTAATTGGAAGGCAACTAACACCCTTCTACGCCCACCATTTTCCCCAAACACATCCAATTAAAATTTTGAGACAGCCATTTTGTTCCACGCAGTTTAAACACCAGGAAATTATATTTTTGAGCAGGACACTCCCCCAGCAGTCTTCAGGGCAAGGGTTATAAGTTATGCCCTGGGGGCATATAAGTTTTTATTGAAATCTTTATCGTAGATACTTGAAAAAGGGCTCATTCGATTGGAAATTGAAAGGTCTAGTGCCCTTTTTAATAGTCGAAAGTGATTTGAGGGCAACTAACCCCCTCTCTCGACTACCTTTCCCCAAACACATCCAATCAAAAGTCTTAGATAGCTATTTTGTTCAGCGTTGTTGATTTCCAGATATAATTTATACTTTTGAGGAGGATACTCCCCCACAGCCTTCAGGGCAAGGGAGTTAGGCCCTGGGGACACATAAGGTTTTTATAGAAGGCGTTGTCATAGAAACTTCAGAAAAGGCTCATTCGATTGGATATTGAAAGAGTTATTGCCCTTTTTAATAGTCGAAAGTGATTGGAGGGCAACTAGACCCCACCCCCACGCCCATTATTCCCCCAAACACATCTAATGAAAATTTTGATATAGCCATTTTTTTCAGCGTAGTTTATTTCCAGAGAGAAAATATGTTTTTGAGGAGGACACTCCCCCGAAAACCAGGGGGCAAGGGTTTTAATTTATGCCCTGAGGGCATATAAGAACGATGATGGCACAATGTATTTTTTTTCCTTTAGAGCAAGGCACTTCGTATCGAAGAAGTTGTCGCAGAAACTTCTGAAAGGGCTCATTCAATTGGAAATTGGAGAGGATTGTGCCATTTTTAATAGTCAAAAGTTATTGGAAGGCAACTAACACCCCTTCCACGCTCACCATTTCCCGAAACACATCCAATCAAAATTTTTAGATAGCCATTTTGTTCAGCGTAGTTGATTTCCAGATAGAAACTGTGTTTTTGAGGAGGACACTCCCCACAGACTTCAGGGCAAGGGTTGTAAGTTATGCTCTGAGGGCAGGTTTTAACAGAAGGCGTTGTCGTGGAAATTTCAAAAAAGGGCTCATTCGATTGGAAATTCAAAGGGTTAGTGCCTTTTTTAATAGTCGAAAGTAACTGGAGGGCAACTAACCCTCTCTCACACCCACCTTATCCCCAAACACATCCAATCAAAATTTTGAGATAGCAATTTTATTCGACGTAGTTTTAAGTTCTGTAAATTAGGTATTTGAGGATGACAACCCCCTCACAGTCCTCAGGGTAAGGGTTGTAAGTTATGCCCTGGAGGCATATAAGGTTTGTATAGAACGCGTTATCGTAGAAATTTCAAAAAGGGCTCATTTGATTAAAAATTGAAATGGAAAGTACCCTTTTTATTGTCGACAGTAATTGGAAGGCAACTAACACCACTTCTACGCCCACCATTTTCCCCAAACACATCCAATCAAAATTTTGAGAGAACTATTTTGTTCCACGCAGTTTAAAGTTCAGGAAATTATATTTTTGAGCAGGACACTCCCCCAACAGTCTTCAGGGCAAGGGTTATAAGTTATGCCCTGGGGGGCATATAAGTTTTTATTGAAATCTTTGTTGTAGATACTTGAAAAAGGGCTTATTCGATAGGAAATTCAAAGGTCTAGTGCCTTTTTAATAGTCGAAAGTGATTTGAGGGCAACTTACCCCCTCTCTCGCCTACCTCTCCCCAAACACATCCAATCAAAATTTTTAGATAGCCATTTTGTTCAGCGTTGTTGATTTCCAGGTATAATTTATGTTTTTGAGGAGGACACTCGCCCACAGCCTTCAGGGCAAGGGAGTTAGGCCCTGGGGACACATAAGGTTTTTATAGAAGGCGTTGTCATAGAAACTTCAGAAAAGGCTCATTCGATTGGAAATTCAAAGAGTTATTGCCCTTTTTAATAATCAAAAGTGATTGGAGGGCAACTAGCCCCCACCCCACGCCCATCATTCCCCCAAAAACATCCAATGAAAATTTTGATATAGCCATTTTGTTCAACGTAGTGGATTTCCAGAGAGAAAATATGTTTTTGAGGAGGACACTCCCCTGAAAACTTAGGGGCAAGGGTTTTAAGTTATGCCCTGAGGGCATATAAGAACGATAATGGCACAATGTATTATTTTTTTTCCTTTAGAGCAGGGCACTTCGTATCGAAGAAGTTGTCGTAGAAACTTTGAAAAGGGCTCATTCAATTGGAAATTGGAGTGGACTGTGCCCTTTTTATTAGTCAAAAGTGATTGGAAGGCAACTAACACCCCTTCCAAGCCCACCATTTCCCGAAACATGTCCAATCAAAATTTTAGATAGGAATTTTGTTCAGCGTAGTTGATTTCAAGATAGAAATTATTTTTTTGAGGAGGACACTCCCCCATAGACTTCAGTGCAAGGGTTGTAAGTTATGTCCTGGGCACATATTAGGTTTTTATAGAACGTGTTGTCGTAGAAACTTCAAAAAAGGCTCATTTGATTGGAAATTTAAATTGCTAGTGCCCTTTTTAATAATCAAAATTGATTGAAAGGCAACTAACACCCCTTCCACGCCCACCATTTCCCAAAACATATCCAATCAAAATTTTGAGATAGCCATTTTGTTCCACGCAGTTTAAAATTCAGAAAATTATATCCTTGAGCAAGACACACACCCCACAGTCTTCAGGGCAAGGGTTATAAGCTATGTCCCGGGGGTATGTAAGGTTTTTATTGAAACCTTTGTCGTAGAAACTTGAAAAAGGGCTCATTCGATTGAAAATTCAAAGGGCTAGTGCCCTTTTTAATAGTCGAAAGTGATTTGAGGGCAACTAGCCCCCCCTCTCACGTCCACCTTTTTACCGAAGCATATCCAAACAAAATTTTTAGATAGCCATTTTATTCAACGCAGTTGAAAGTTTTGGAAATTAGGTCTTTAAGGATAGCAACCCATCCCCTCACAACCCTCAGGGCAAGGGTTGTAAGTTATGCCCTGGGAACATGTAAGGTTTTTATAGAAAGCGATGTTGTAAAAACATCAAAAATGGCTCATTCAATTGAAAATTGAAAGTGCTTGTAAGTTATACCCTTCGGGGCAAGGGTTGTAAGTTATACCCTGGGGGCATGTTAGGTTTTTATAGAATGAGATGTTGTAAAAACATCAAAAAGGGCTCATTCAATTGGAAACTGAAAGGGCTAGTCCCATTTTAATAGTTGAAAGTCATTGAAGGGCAACCAACCCCCCTCTCACGCCCACCATTTCCCCAAACACATCCAATAAAAATTTTGAGATATCTATTTTCTTCAACGTAGTCGGAAGTTTTGGGAAATTAGGTCTTTTAGGATGATAACCCCCCTCATATCCCTTAGTGCAAGGGTTGACCCTCAGTGCAAGAGTTGTAAGTTATGCCCTGGGGGCATTTAAGGTTTATATAGAACGTTGCTGTAAACATTTCAAAAGGGGCTCATTTGTTTGGAAATTGAAATCAGATCCTTAATTTTGTATCTTTGGCCGGACCTTTCGTTCTTGTATGATATTAAATAAAAAAAACAAGTTTTTTTTAACTGAAAGTAAGGAGCGACATTAAAACTTAAAACGAAAAGAAATTATTTCGTATATGAAAGGGGCTGTCCCCTCCTCAACGCCTCGTTCTTTACGCTAAAGCTTTTTATTGTTTAAAAAAAAGAGTTGCGAGAAAGTCAAACTTTAGCGTAAAGAGCAAGGCGTTGAGGAGGGGACAGCCCCTTTCATATACAGAATAATTTCTGTTCGTTTTAAGTTTTAATGTCGCTCCTTACTTTCAGTTAAAAAAACTTGTTTTTTTATTTAATTTTTGAACGTTTTTGAATAAATGCAGGTTTTGATCTTGGCTCACAGTACATGAATAATTAAAAAAAAATTTACGGATTAATTTACTTTTATTTGATTAAATGGCTTTCTCGAAACTTGTTTCATTTTATTTACGAACGTATTTATTAGTAATAAATATACGTAACTTTCGAATTAACTTACGTAACGAACTTCTATATTCATATATTTTGAATACACACATTAAGGGGTTCGCCCCCTAGTTAATACCTTGCTCTTTAAGCGAAAGTTTAAATTTTGTTCCAATTCTTTAAAAATGACCGCTTAATCACAAAGGCCGTTAATTGGAATAAATAGCTCTTATGAAAGTACTAAAAAATCTCTGGCTTAAAGAGTGA